>VWZX01005355.1:1900894-2173926 GCA_013399015.1 Galbula dea | reverse complement strand
TTTGCTTTTTTTTTTTTTTTTTTTTTTTTTTTTCCCTCCTCTCTTCTCATCTATGCGTCCAGCCATGGGTTGCCTGTTGATTTCCTCTCGGCTGGAGAGAAAAGCAAACTGGAATTAAACTGCAGCAAGAAAAGTGCAGCTCCTCAGACACGCATACGCACACAAGCATAGATACACAGAGAGAAACGATGTGGTGGTGGCGGCGGCTACTGGCCTGTGTTAAAGAACCCAAGTGTGCAGCTGATTGAGCACAGCCTATGATTTCTCTCAAAAATATATGTTTACTGCTAATGATGACGGTCAGCTGGTGGGTTTCTTAATGTTTTTTGCCCACAAAAGGACGAGTGGGAGGTTGGTAGTAGAGGGAGAGAAAGGAAACTACAAATCCGGACACTAGTTTTTGCTGGGGGTTTTGGTGTGTTTTGTTTTTCCCCTCTTGCCCTGCAATCCTCATTCCCTCGCCTTCTGATTCGGGAAGGAAACAGTGAGGGTGTACGAGACAGAGAGGGGGGAAATGCTGATGGCATCGAGATGCAGCTTTCCGCCGCAAGCAATGCAAGATTAGATCTCTAAATGCAGCAAAACACTCCCTGAAAACCAACAACCCCGCGGTGCAATCAGACATTTCACTGCCTCTCACCGCACACGAAGAGGGTTTCAACAACAAGCCGAGACTTTTTTTCCCCTCCTGTCTCTCTCCTACCCCTCCATTCCATCAATAGCATCACAAGCGATGAGTAGCTAACAAGCTTTTTCTACCCCTGCTTACAGAGCTGTGGCCACCCCCCTTTCCTATATATATAGATAAATACACATATTTTTTAAAACAAATCTTTTTAATCGTTTTTAGAAAAACAACCACTGCTGCCGATTTTTTATTATTGTTATTATTTTTATTATCCTTTGTACATCTGCGGGGATTCAAGGACCTGGAAGGCTTCGCCTGCCCGGAGTAGAAGATCTTTTGCAAATTTTCTGATTTTTGACACCCTCCCACTGCAGAAGTTGGCCAGCCGAAGTAACTGCGAGGGGACTGCAAGCAAGGCAAGCGAAAGGCTGCCGAAGCTGCTCTCCCACCCCCGGCACCCTCCCCACGGTTGCTCCCTCCCTCTTGAGCTACATGGTCTATTTGCTGCCTCTCATCCTGTGTCTCTGCAGATGTTTTAGAGCAACAGGTTCAGGAACTTAAAATACAGGGGTGGGGAGAGAGAGAAGGAAGACAGAGAAAAAAAAAATAAAAGAGAGCCGACGGAGGAGGAGGAGGACGACAAACCCAGCAGAGGAGGCAGAGAAGACGGGGACTACCCTGGTCGTCGTTGCAGCTGCCACCCCCACCCCTGCTTGGGGATGTTCCTTTCCATTTGTTGCTTCTTCCTCTGCTGGGCTCCCGCCCTGTCGCTGAAGAACCTGAATTACTCGGTGCCGGAGGAACAGGGAGCAGGCACGGTGATCGGGAACATCGGCCGGGATGCTCGTCTGGCGGCAGGCGCGGCGGGAGGCGGGATGCTGCCTCCGGAGCGTGGCGCTCCCGGCGGTGGCCCCGGCCGCGGCCCCAAGTCCACCTTCCGGGTGCTGGAGAACTCAGCCCCGCACCTCCTGGACGTGGACGGGGAGAGTGGGCTGCTCTACACTAAGCAGCGCATCGACCGAGAGGCGCTGTGCAGGCGCAGCGCCAAGTGCCAACTGTCCCTCGAGGTGTTCGCCAATGACCAGGAGATCTGCATGATCAAGGTAGAGATCCAGGACCTGAATGACAACGCACCGGCGTTCCCTTCTGATCAAGTGGACATGGACATCTCAGAAAATGCTGCACCTGGCACCCGCTTCCCGCTCACCAGTGCCCATGACCCAGACGCTGGGGAAAATGGGCTGCGCACCTACCTGCTCACCCGTGATGACTATGGCCTCTTCTCCCTCGATGTGAAGTCTCGTGGTGATGGAACAAAGTTTCCAGAGCTGGTCATCCAGAAGCCATTAGACCGTGAGGAGCAGAGTCACCACACCCTGGTACTGACAGCACTGGATGGTGGTGACCCACCACGCTCGGGCACAGTGCAGATCAATGTGCGCCTTATTGACTCCAATGACAACAGCCCCGTTTTTGAGGCAGCCTCCTATGTAGTAGAGCTGCCAGAGAACGCACCACTGGGCACTGCTGTCATTGACCTGAATGCCACTGATGCAGATGAGGGCACCAATGGAGAGGTGCTCTACTCCTTCAGTGGTTATGCACCTGAGCGTGTCCGTGACCTGTTTAGCATTGACCCGCAGAGTGGCCTCATCCGTGTCAAGGGCAACCTGGACTATGAGGAGAGTGGCCTCATTGAGATCGATGTCCAGGCTCGGGACCTGGGGCCCAATCCCATCCCTGCTCACTGCAAGGTCACCGTCCGCCTCGTCGACCGCAACGACAATGCACCCACCATTGGCTTTGTCTCTGTTCGCCAGGGAGCTCTGAGTGAGGCTGCCCCACCAGGCACTGTCATTGCCCTGGTGCGTGTCACTGACCGGGACTCAGGCAAGAATGGGCAGCTCCAGTGCCGGGTGCTGGGTGGTGGTGGCGGGCCTGGAGCAATCCCTTTCACCCTGGAGGAGAACTATGACAACTTCTACACTGTAGTCACTGACCGGCCCCTGGACCGTGAGGCCCAGGATGAGTACAATGTGACCATTGTGGCACGTGATGGGGGCAACCCCCCACTGAACTCCACCAAATCATTTTCTGTCCGTATCCTTGACGAGAATGACAACCCACCCCGCTTCAGCAAGAACCTCTATGTGTTACAGGTGCCTGAGAACAACATCCCTGGAGAGTACCTGGGCTCTGTCTTGGCCCAGGACCCTGACCTGGGCCAAAATGGGACAGTGTCTTATTCCATTCTGCCTGGGCATGTGGGTGATGTTTCCATCTACACCTATGTCTCTGTCAACCCCACCAATGGTGCTATCTATGCCCTGAGGAGCTTCAACTATGAGCAGACAAAGCACTTTGAGTTTCGTGTGCTGGCCAAAGACTCGGGTTCACCCCACCGTGAAAGCAATGCCACGGTGCGTGTCACTGTGCTTGACGTCAATGACAATGCACCCCTCATTGTCCTGCCTGCCCTCATCAATGACACTGCTGAGCTGCAAGTGCCACGCAATGCTGGTGTGGGCTACCCTGTGGGCACCGTCCGTGCCCTGGACAGTGACTTTGGGGAGAGTGGGCGCCTCACGTATGAGATTGTGGAAGGCAACGAGGAGCATCTCTTTGAGATGGACCCCACTAGTGGTGAGATACGCACCTTGCACCCCTACTGGGAGGAGCTCAGCCCTGTGGCTGAACTGGTGGTAAAAGTCAGTGACCATGGCAAGCCCAGCCTCTCCGCAGTGGCCAAGCTCATTGTCAGGGCCTTGGCAGGGCCCCTGCCCGAGGCTGGAGAGCCACAGGTGAATGGTGAGCAGCATCGTCGACCACACTGGGACTTGTCGCTGCCCCTGATTGTGACACTGAGCACTGTCTCCATCATCTTGCTGGCTGCCATGATCACTATTGCTGTGAAGTGCAAGCGAGAGAACAAGGAGATCCGCACCTATAACTGTCGCATTGCTGAGTATAGCCACCCTCAGCTGGGAGGAGGGGGAAACAGTGGCGGGGGAGGAGGAGGCAGTGGCAGTGGAGGGGGCAAGGGCAAGAAGAAGAAGATCAGCAAGAATGACATTATGCTGGTGCCCAGTGAGGGCGAGGACAGCCGGGGCCCCCTCAATGTCATGAACGTGGTGAGCAGCCCATCCCTGGCCACCTCACCCATGTACTTTGACTACCAGACCCGCCTGCCCCTCAGCTCTCCCAGGTCTGAGGTGATGTACCTGAAGCCCGCCTCCAACAACCTGACTGTACCCCAGGGACATGTGGGCTGCCACACCAGCTTCACAGGGCAAGGGACTAACGCCAGCGAGGCTCCCCCGAGCCGGATGTCCATAATTCAGGTAGGAGACTTTTAGAATACCCTGGATCTCACTTTAGACACTGGATTAACTTTACCTTTTGTCTGCAGTGAAATCTGCTGTAAGGCACTACTGAAGGGACCAACACAAGTCACTAAAGAGAGGTGGACTTCATGAAAGTGGAACCAGACCACACGTGGTGGGTCTGGTTCTGCTGTCCCACTGGTTTTTCTTATAGGATCCAAAACTAAATGCCCACTGAAACAAAGAGTTAGGGCAGTGCAAAAGAGGTGCATGGGAGAGTGCAGGGAGGCATTTAGTACATTTGGGGCATGCTGGGGTATATTTGGAGAAGATCATCAGACAGAGGTGGGTGCTTCCACAGGTTTCACTTCACTTTAGTTTGGGGTAGGGAAGGGGGAGGGTGTTTCTGAAGCAGTTATATCATCTGCAGTAGCTAACAGGATGTGAGAGAAACTCTACACACTGAGGACATCTATTGCAACAGTGTATTATAGCCCTCCAATCCTGTATGTAAATATGAGCTGTCTTTCCAAGATGTATGTCTTTATTTTTTTATTTTCCTTCTTTAGAATATATATACATAAATATTTATTTTTTTTGACCCAGAACAGTATCATTGGGGCCCAATTGCCTCCTCCTCTCCCCATAAACAACTAAACCTTCAGTGCTGAATATTCTGCTTAGTCAAATAGAAAGAAAATGTATGTGGTGATTCCCTTCTACCCCTAAATGTTAACACAACTCACATCCTGTCATAAAACAGGAAAACAACTAGTCAGATTTCCAGTAGCCTGAGTCAATATTGATGATTGCTTTATAGCAAAAGACTTACATGCTCTGTTTTCTACCAAAGCGCATTTGGAAATTACAGCTGGGCTGCATTCTGCTGCCAGTTATGTGCACACTGACTTTTGTGAATGTGAGAAATGGCAGAATTTGGACCATTGGATATAGGGATATTAATAAAAGAATGACTTAATTTTTAGCAGGTAGTTTAAAATCCAAACTCAGAAGATATATTCCAGAGCAGTGAACTCACAGAGTGAAGGTGAGGGCAGAATTTGGCTCCAGTTGATTTACTTTAAAGTATTACTTCATGATTAATGCAACTTAATGTTCAAACACTACAGGTATGTTCCAAAGTGATTTTTCACATTTGGGTTGAAAGCAGGCTCTGGATAATGACTATTAAATATATTAGAAATGTCATATCTGTTTTATCCTGTGATTCTCCTGATATGCTGTTCCGAGTCATAGGGGAATGAGCTGAGTGTATCAGAAGTGACACAGACTCATTTTCTGTATGCAGCAAGTGGGAAAGAAGTTGCATTGTAGACACTTGATGTACTGAAAGAAAATTCACAATACCTTGGAGTTATCATACCCTGTGGTCTATGAACACCTAACGTTCTAGCTGCCAGTTGCATCTGATGTTTTAAACTAAGTAGAAGAGACAATTGGTAATTGGCAGGATAAGTAACCAAAATTCCAATAACTGATGGCCTGTGAATTGCACATTTATAACTGGTGGGGGGGGGGGAGGAAGAGGAAAAAAAAAGAAAAAAAAAGAAAAACCCTGTCTGTACAAGGTGACTGTGAACTAATCCTCAACCCACTATTGAGCAGTGTCACGGAAACAGTTTCATTTTATGCCTATCATGAATTTGTGTTGCTATCAATTAGGTGAGTGAAGCAATACTTAAAATCTGAAATTGATTTTAACAAAAAGTGACACTTCAGGAAAGAGTTTAGGTTAGGGCACAACCGGAGATAATTTGATTTATAATTCATGCTTTAAAAGACAAATAACTTCCAATGACACTTGTTTAAGTAATGTCAACTTTTTTACTGTAAAATGGAGTTGTCAGAATGCTAAAAAAAAAACAAACTTTTTTTTTTCCTACTGACAAGTGTAATATTTACTAAAAGACAGAAAATTATACTTTCTTACAACCATGTAATGTCTATATAAAGCAATTAATTCCTGTATTGGTGCTACTTAGTAGTAAAGATTCAACTGTAGTGTAAAATCCCTATGGAAAATACAATTCTTTTTTTTAGTGTTCACTGTATAATATGAATCCTGATTTTTTTTTCTAAGCTCTATATAAAGCTAAAAGAGGAATTTCCTCCCTTAAAAAGGTGTGTTGTGGTTTCTATAAGAGTTTTCTTTATGACAACTGTTGGAAGTGTTAACAGTAACTCCTCAGATTACATATTGGTATATCTAACATTGCTTTTGCTTTCTCTGACTATCTACACAGAGTGGTTTAGATGTTTAGATGGTCCAACCAGTAGATTAAGAAACATTCATTTTTCCCCAGTAAACAACCTGCTCAAACATACTTATTGATAGTGTATTTTGTAGTTGTATTGACAAAACAAATCCACAGTATGAAACAGAGCAGTTGGTTTCTATTTAGGAAGGGCTCAGACTTAAAGTAGCTGGATTGGAAAATCCGATCCTCTTCACTGTAACTGTGCATTACCCAAATACATCTTGTGTTCTCCATCTCCACATCCTTGGAGTAAATTTTATATAAAATTTGCATTTAGAATGTAGACTCTACTTTGGCTCTGGTCCTGTACTTCTGCCTCATGTAAAATTCAGACTGCAGACTTAGAGAGAAATAGTAAAGAATCAGCCCTCTCTCTGGATCTGCCATATCCTTAATGACTCCAGGAAACCTGTGTCTGGAACAGTAAATTGCCCAGTTAGGAATCAAAGGTGTAGCCACTGGAAAAAAGATACAGAATCCAAACAGCTTCTTTATCATCTCCTTTCATTAGCTGGTTCAGAAAAGGAGTGTTATTCATTACCTCAGGAAGGAAAAGGTAAATGATTCTCTAGCAAATATTCACTTCAGTTTTTCCAGATGTATTACTGAACCATGATAATCTCACACTATATTATTCACACAATAGAAGTGCTTTTCTTCACTCTCATTTTCTCAGCAAGTGTTTAATGGTAGAATTCTCTAGCGGGAGTCTGTTATTAAAACTTCATGTTTGTGTATATATATGTACATACTTATATATCTATGTGTGTATATATATAGACATTCTAAATATTATTACTTAGCACATCCAATTGAGCCTATAAATATTTAAAATCAAATAAATAATTGCCTTCCCAGTAAGCTCCAAATTTTGTCACTCTTATTAGCACTGCATAACAATTTGGTTTTGCTTTGCTTACTAGTAAGAGCTAGTAAAGTCAATAGGCTTTGTAATTCCCTTATTCCTTATAACTAGTATCTGATTCTACAGATAGCCCAATTTATATCACTGAATACCTGTGGAGTAAAGTGTTACTTAGTGTCCATGGGTTTCAGGCTGTCCCAAAATGACCAGTAGTTGAATAAAATACTGCCTGATATGTGTAGGAGTGGTGTAATCTTGCCTCTCTTTAAGTGATTGCTGTGATACATTAGTCACACATTAGTCACACAGTTTAAGAACTTGTGTGTTTACTCACTACTTTGTAGCATCCAGCTATGTGCCATGGTTGCCTGTGGTGCATATATGAATGGATGAACTTCTTCAGTGCCATAAAAATTCAATTATTTAAACATGCATATATACATGTATGTATAAATTTTGGATGGGCAGTCAAAGATGCTGTGTACCTTTGGCTTTTATTGGCACAAGAAACTTGGAAGTGCTTCTGAAAATCACCATTTGTGATTTGACATGCACATGAGTTTGATGTGTATGAAGAACAGCATTCAGTAACATGCTGGGAAGTTAGAACAGCTACACTTTAGCCTTATTCCTTGCTTTTAACTAAAGCATTCATATTCTAAACATACTTTGGAAACAGTGCTTTCAAATGCAAGTCTGTTAAAAATAAATACATATCCATGCTATGCAATTCTCATTGACTGATTCAAAATTCCATGTAATCTTTGAATCACTTAAGGCCCGAACTATTCATTTTTATTGGGGAGAAAAAAGAGGAAAGCAGGAGAAAATAGTAACCATGCATGGCTGAAAGAAGATTTCTGTTCACTCTAGATATTAAAAACTACTGGGCAAATTCTATTCCTCTCATTCTGTTGAGTAAATCAAGCTGATCTACTCACATGATTAAGAGAAACAGAATTTTGCTTTATTTTGAAGAGCAGACAATAGAAAAAGAAATGCCATGTACAAACATGCACATATATGTTCATAGCTCTCCTACCAAAAAGTTCTGAGTTAATCAGTTTGCCTTTCCCATGGTGAACAAATCACAATGTCTTCTTGCAGGTTTCCAATAGATAAAAAGAGTGGATCAATAAAGGAAAATAAATAGCTTCTTTAAACTAATAGGTTCCCCAAAGTGCCATAATAACAGTAGTGTAGAAAGCTATTTGCATGTGGAAGTAGTGTTGATCATCCTAGAGATTGTTTATTATTACAATTGTGATGCAACTTGGAGAGGTTTGTAAATATATCAGGAATGAGACAGGCATGAATAAAAACCCCCAGTGGTCACAGCTTTTGCTAAACAACAGCTGAAAAGAGAATAAATGTGTTGCAAGAAGCTCTCCAGCTGGGAATCACCATAGCTGCCATCCTGGGCAGTCCTGTAGCATTTTAAGATAAAGTACAGATCAGTCTTAACACTTCAGGCACCTGATGTTTGTGGTGTGTCAAGTCTCAATGCAGCTTCATCACCAGGTGTACCTAAAAAGTCTTCAGGGGAAACAAAAAGCATAAGCTCTATTAGTGTTGTTCTGTCTTTAGCTATGCTATTGTCACGTTAACTATTCCATGCTTTGCTCTGAGAAACTTCAGCTCCGAAATATCAAGATTGCAATCAGAAGTCTGCAGCTGCTGCAGCAGAAGGAGAAGCAGCTTCCTCACAGGAGTTACATTCATTCTCAGTGATTTAAATTCCTATCTGAAAAGAGAGGTATTCAATCCTTTTTATTATTATTATTATTATTATTTTATGGGGTTTTTTGCTGCAAAGAAGGAACGTTATTCTCTCTCAGTAGACCTAGTAGAAGTTAACATTTTGCACCAAGAGTTACTGGGGCAGTTCTACACATTTGCAAGTTTGCAGGTTTGTACTCTAGAACTCCCAAGATTTTGCAGCTACATATTCTGGGGCTGTATCTAGAGACAACAAAATTGCTGTGATGAAACTACAGAATTACCTAACTAAGGTGCATTTTGGTAGTTTTTACAGTGTTTTACAGGGTTAGATATCTTGCAGAATAACTCCTGTGAACATTTGCAGTGTGCAAATACAGTCTGCAGTTAGTATGCTTTTGTGTTACGTCATTTTGTAGCTTCAGTTTTACTACTCAGTGAAGTCAGCTGTGCAAGAATTGCAGGACAGGATCTTTTCAATATTTTCATGAAGCATTATTTGATTTTTTGTCAAGATTTAGTGCATACTGTGACATAAAGTACATATATTTTAGGACCAGATCTGGCAACACTATTGTATATGCCCTGGCTCTGCTGACATAGGCAGAGGAAGCAGAACTAGGCTCCTGTTTTGTGTTACATCTTCTCTGACCTTAATCTTGAGCTTCTTGGTGGTATTTTTTCATAATAATATTATTTCAAAAGGATCATTCCATATATATAGCTCCATCAGAGATCTAAAGAACTCTCCAAAATGAACGACTGTAAAATAGAACAATAAAAATACTCTTCAATGATGATTTAAAAGTCCAAGGTAGAATATTGATGTTACAAGACAGAAAATGACATTTCCAGAACAGAAATTCTTGTTAACCAATAAACTAGGAATAATGTCTCTGTAGAACTTGCTGCTTTATAAAGTCGAAGAGTTGAAGAAAGTTGGTGCAGTTAAAATAAAAGACATGAAGCAAATCATGCAGGATTTTCTGGATCACAGTTCTTAACAGCCCTTAAAGTTGGCTGAGCTTTTCTCATGTTGATGCTCACTACCACTACCTAATCATAAATGGGAAAATTCACATATATTTGTGATTACCAGTGCAATTTTGATGAGTGATCCTTTGAAGAGTTATCTTTCAACAACAGATTTGGTGGGGTTTCTGTTATCCTTACACACATTGATGAAAAGGCCTATTCTTACTCATATTTCAGTCAGCATAATTTGGGCTTCATCAATGATTTCAGTGGTTCAAGAGTAAATTGTGACTAAGACCCTTACAGAGTTCTACCAAGAATAGTATGATTGGTCCTTGTGTTTTTACATTTCAGCATTTTATGATAATTTTTTACAGCTTCTTTACAAACAATTTAGGGGACTGGCACTCAGAAGATTTTGAAACTATGGTATAACATAGAATGATGTAACATAGAATGGTTGAACAGCTAAGGTTGGAAAAGACCTTTAAGATCATCAAGTCCACCTGTTATCCTAACATAATCAGGTGTGCAGAGGAAAGAAGAAATCAAAGACTCCACTGAACTTATTGCTGAACACGTATTTTTGAAAGTGTGCATAATATAGCATTCTTGAAATTCAGCAAATATTGTTGTAGGAAAACTGTCCTTAGGTAGGTGTAAAATACTTACAAATATCACTTGGTGTTAAGAAAGCAGAGATACAACCTGGCTTCTCTAACCCCCCTCTAATGGGGCAAGAATGTCATTAAAACATTATTTCTTCCCAAGTCACAACATTTGGCCCTAAACCTGTTGGGATTTTGTTTTCAAGTGAATAGTTTTTTTCTTTTTTTCCCCAGCATTTTTTATTCCTTTTCATTATCTTCCTCCCCAGGAAACATTAACATTCTGTGTAATATTTACACATATGGTCTTAAAGATCCTGCTTAATTTCTATTTCCTTTTGCTGTTTTCTTGTCAAATTAGTTTTAGGTTTTGTTATGCAAGACAGTTCTTCTACATCTAAAAAGTGTATGTATATATGTTGTTGTTTTCTTTCTGAAGAAAACAAGTAGGACACATGGCAACGGTCTTGAGATCATCTCTTCAAGACTGAGGAATACCTGCATGTATAAAGAAATGATATTTTGACACTAGTGCTAGTATTTTCCAACAGGTAAGGATCCTCTGTGAAAAGAACTTAAACAATGATTTGTTGACTGGAGAAGAAACACAAGTCTGTTCTTATCTTCAAAAGTATAGAAGCAATCCTTTGATGTCAAAAGGTCAGAGCAGAGTCGTTGCGACAATTTTTAGCAGCAGATAGCCTGAGAGCTTTATACTTTCAATTGTATCCTCTACTTCAGCTGTAAGAGGAGAATTGATGAAATTAATGCTAAAGGGTTCAAAAATATAGGAAACAAGTGAAACTCTCAGGGGATTGCAGGCTCTTACCCAAATAGAAAAAAAAAGGAAAAAAGGCAAAGGAAAAGGTACCAGGAAAAGAGTGACAAAATGACTTTGGGGAAAAGTTCCTTGGGTTCAAGTGCTTCATTTGTTATGTTTTTAAGAGGGCAACAAGGAGATTAACTAGTTGCTGCTTTTGCTGATATGGTGAGATGAAATGGAGCTGTAAATCTTAGCCAGGGTGCATTCTAAGCCCTGGTAATATATTTGTAGTGGTCTTTTTAGTGCAGCCTTTGGATTTTAGTCTGCTGTAGACATTTCTATTTTTTTAACAGAAGAAGATTCTGGATTAATTACTGTAAATCCTATGAGAAAGGAAAAAAAAGATAAATTATTAAGCATTTTAGATAAAATTCTCAGTATTAAGTACTAGATTCAGGAACAAGCAAATTCATATGAATGTCCCTGTTAATTAGGATATTAGACAGTGCTTTAAATAACCTCCTTGAGCAGTCATATATTTTCTAGCTAAATCCCAAAGGCTTCTGATACAATTCCTGCTTATTAAGGTCACACAAGAACCATCTTTCTTCTACTGAATTGCTTCCACTGGCTAGAGGTGTTACCTGCACGGAAAGTATAGCAGAAGATCAAGTCATCTCACTTGTTTGAGATGAGAAGATAGCTCCTTTTTCTGTCTGGTGATGTGTCCTCAAAATTGAGGAGTCCCTCTACACATAAAGAAATAACTGTATAGTTTCAGCTAATTATTAGTGTTATTTGCACGGGGGGACAGCATAAATATCAATTTGCATCTCACTTTTGTGCACTGAAGGGATAACTCCCCTTTCAGCCCTCGAAACAACCTGTCCCGTGCTGATCTATTTCCAATTTAGTACGCTATAAGCGATCTAGGCAAGTAAAAGCCTTCAAACGAACACTCTCTGATTTTAGCCATGGACTTTTCTACTGGCTTTGTGAAGTATGTTTCATCTCAGAGTTCCCCTGCTTCATAAAATACTTTAAACCATAATCGAGAAGTTTCCAGTCACAGCCTCTTCCCTCCTGGGAAGATTTTCCTAATCCTGGCTATGTGCTGCTATCTCCACAGCATACCAAAGGAGGAATTTAAAAGGGGAAAGGAAAAGTCTTGTTACAAGATACAGATGCCTAATTTCAGCTGTGTGGGTGGGACCTCTGATCAATGCATTGTAAGTTCTTGCAGTGAGAGACATACAAAATTAGATTCAGGCAGTGTTTCAGACCATCTATTGATATATGTGTGACATGCTTGTATTTGCCTGTACTAGTTCTAGTGACACTATGATTACTGGTATTTGCAGTCCTTGCCCTGGAACACTTCCAGGCAGTTTTATTGTATTGAAATGGCTCTTACAGTTCATTGAGCATCCAGCATAACGCTGCTGAATATGATTGGCGCGTTTGCATATATTTATTCCAAAAAAATCAGGCAGTTAAACCGCATAATTATGGGAAAACGAATCATAACAATAAAAGACCATTTAAGTTAACAAGCTTTGTGATCAAAGGATAAATACAGGTTGGATGAATGAGACTCTAGATGTAACTAATCTACATAAATAGGCTTTGGTCTGATTAGAGGAAAGGAATATATTAAAATAATGTAAAGGTATTAAAAAGCATTTTACTTCAGTATTTTTATAATGCCTAGTTTTATTTCATCACATTTTTAACATTTCTACTGCACAAAAATAGCTGTGTTCAGTCATAAACTACTTTTATGTTTTTATTTCTTGATTAACAATGTTTACAGTGCAAAGAAAGTCTAAAATAACACAGGTAAACAAAAGTAACATCATAAGCTTTCATTCTAGTTTGAATGCATCATGCGTCAAAAACCTCCAACATTTTTTTTATGTCTTAATTTTAAAATTTTTAACATTGCAATGTTTTTGATTGATTTTTAATTAAAGAAAAACATTAAAGGGAACATTTAAAGGACAATTTCTTGTTTACTGTCTTTATCAGCAGAGAGCAGCCTTTGTAGTGTTTGAAAGCTGGTGCATTAAAAATCAATTTCAAGTTTTCAAAGCTATAAAGTCTTGCTTGTTTTGTAGATACATACTCTTTTTTAAACCAGTGGAGGCACACTTGACAAATGAATTAAAAACAAAAGGTAAATAATGGCTTCATCAAAACTTGAAACATTTTAATGTATTTTTAATAATAGCTAAAGGATTATTTTATAGAGAGCAGACATGTGAATCACAATTTCTAGCTTTTAAATGCATAATTTGTTCCTAAAGAGAGTTATATATATTCTTTTATTAATAGAATTTTGTTTTAAACTTCTGGTGGTGTTATTCTGTTGTTTGTAATGAAAGCCATGATTCAAACACAGAACACGTCAGTCGGTGTCTTTACTTACTATATTTCTGTCTCGTTCTTTGCTGATTGCTAAGCAACCATTTCTGGTTAGAATTGTTTAGCTACAACTTAGTTTAAAAAACAGGTGAGCTGAAATGGGGTGAAAATAATGTTCATTAGTTCTTACTCTAAATATTTAAATTCTGTAATATTTTAAAGATTTTTTTAAAAATTGTTTTAATAATGCATCTCAGATTCAGAACTTGGGCTTTGATCCTACCAGTGCTGAGAATAAGACTGCTTTTCCACAAATCTAGAAGGAGAAGAATCATGTCCTTAAAGAGTGCATAAATATGTTTCAGGCCTATGGAAACAAACTTACACTGGGCTAATATTATGCCTTTCAGGACATGATCCTTATAACACTTAATTCAGTGAACATTTTAATTTAGGTCAATAGCACCACTGAATTAAATAGATTCCTTACAGAAATGGAGTTGCTGATGTGTGCAGTAAGCACGTGTAGAATTCAGCCCAGAATCTGTGAGTCTGTGTAGCTGAACTGCTCCCTGTTGCTTCTCTGTTTTGCTTTAAAAACACTGCAAAGCTGCAAAGACTGTTGGTTTCACTTAGCCTCCAACTGTATTCTCTAGTACTCTATTGAGATAGTCCTGGTGTCTGAATATCTGATATTTTTGCTTTTTCACATAGACTTCTGCAATTTGATATGCAGATTTGAAGATCATAAAAACAATCCTGCTTTGATGATCATGAGCAAGATTATCCAGCCACAGCTGTAAAGTACCAAGCGAGTTCTTTTCTGATCTCTTCATCATTTTCAAATGACAATAAAAATATAGTAGAATTTAGAGTGCTTGGAAAATAATGAATTTAAAAGCCTTTTAAAAATGGTAGACATGAAGCCTGAGAGACTTTAGATCTCTAGACTATATGTCAACTAATATAACTGTGTATGTGAATGGGTATAAGGAGATACATGGATAAGAAAGTAGCATAGATTGAAAAGAGCTGTCTAGCTGGATAAAAGGCATTATTAAAGACCAATGGGCATCTAATTATTCAGATATTGTGAATGATCTGTGCATAGCTGTGCAACAGTGTTTTGGAAGATGCTGTCAATCTGCACTTGTTGTTGCAACCTAGAAAGCATCAAGTTTAGAGATAAATGCAGCTGTCATTTTTTTCCTGAGGCAAGCGGATAGGTAAGGAAGGACCTCATTTTCCACTTCGTGGTGGAAGTCATACATCTTGCTTAAAACTGTGTATCCTGCTATCAGACTTCAGGACTGAGAGTAATGATGAAAAGGAGGTGTAAGTCATGTGAGAATAATCAGCACTCAATTGCTTCCATCAGTTGCTGTTAGGTATTAAGAAGCACATGATAATAAGCATCTCGTAGCTCCGAGGCAAGGAACTTCTCAGTCAGCTTTGTAGCCGTTGGGTGAAAAAGGGAGAAACAAAACATTTTACATTATTTCTTTCAAGACATAGTCTTCATTTTGTCTAAATCTGTAAATGCATTTTGTCTGTTTAAATCACCTGTAGCTTCTTTTCAGGCTTAACAGGATATAGCATTGCAAGGGGCAGAAGTATCTGGATTAATTTTATTGTTTATTCTTTGGCCACTGCATGTGATACAACACACATCTCATTATCACAAATATGCAACAGTAACGAAATAATAATTCATTCAAGCATAAAACCACTCATTTAAAATACTTTCCTATACTCCTTTTTTTTCAAACAGGCTTCCAGAGTTTTGGAGAAAACTTTTATTTCAGTTCATTTAAACATATGTAGACCACACACAGTCTTTTCTTCATCTCCTGATACTGGCAAAGGAACCACGGGAGAGAGTAGCTGAATTTCCATTGTCTTACCTACTTGTTAGTCTACTTTACTTGAATGAAAATAAAGCAAGAGAAAGCTGTTCTATTAAGCAAATGTAAACTTCAGGAGTTTTGATTAGCATTGGCAAAAACGTCTAGATAAAGATAAATTACTTGCAGTCACTGTGGTCTTGCTGCTATCAGTGAATGAAGAAGCAGGAATGTATGTTGAATAGCCATGGGAGGAGACTTTATTTAAAGGAAAGGTTTTGTTCTGATTTAAATTTTGAGCCATAGGTTTTCTATAGTATTTTATAATAAAGATAATTACATAGTAATTTGGGTTAGAATGCATGCCCAGTTCCCCATCTCAAAACCCAATTTGTTACTACCTGTGGCTATTTCTATTAAAAAAGAAACATAATTACTATGAGTCTCAGCAGTCTAAGAGTAAATTTTTGCAATTACAATACCTCCCTTGGGCAGATGTGTGAAAATGGCAGATTAATTCTTGCCAGTATCTGTCTATTCCTTGCACATTCTTAAGATTGCTGGTATCTTGGATTATCATTATATTGATGCTGTTTGTTATGCTGCGGTTAAAGTTAAAGCAGCAATCCCATTATAAATCTTTAGTAATAAGGCTTTATACCATTACCTTGGAAAGTCTCTATGACAAGTCTCTTTACAGGGTCCTAGGAGTAAGATCCTAATTCTATTTTCATGGAAAGTGAGTGAGTTTGCTCTTGATCTTAGTGTATTTTAAAAGGGCATTTTGTATTTCATTCCTTTATGCCTGAGAAGATTTAGAGAAAACTAACCAATAAACCCAAGTTTAAGTTTATTTGTTCTTAGGAACTAACAGTGAAGTTAGTAAAATTGCATGTGAATTGAAGGCCATATAGTAGTGCTTTAGTATTGTACAGCTTTTGGTTTATTCCCAATGGCATAATAGTGTGTTTATTTAGAAAGAAACATCAGCAAGTTAAGATGGCCCTGAAATTATGTAAATTAATAGCTTTCCATGGAAATAATCTAAGAATCTAATCTTTTCTAGCCTAAACCAATTTTTAGGGCATATATGTAGAAGAATTGCATGCAAAGGCTCCAATCCTGGAGTTCACTCTCTGCATCTAAGCATCTAACTCCATGTTGACTTCCAGTTGGGACTTCATGTGTCTTCATGTGGGCTCATGATCAACCTGCAGGGAGCAGCATTAGTCTGTGTTTTATGAAGTTTGAATATTCAGGAAGGGAAGTATGAATAATCTGAACAAGTCATTTTTTTCCCCTTTGCATGAGTTTCTGTTTGAAGCTTCTTGTGCATTGCCTGTCATATTTTCATTTCCTTACCCATTTTGAAAGCACTTCTTCCATATGTCTTCTGAATGTTGGATTGGGGACTTTTGTGGACATTATTTAGGCAAGGTTGCATTAGCTATTTTCTTTGAGAGTTCATGACTAAAAAGAAAAGAAACCCACTGAATGTATTGTCTTTTGAAAAAAGTGCTGACATGCTAGGTAAGCATCCTGCTAATCAGATACAGAAGAAAATCTATAATCTAATCATTGTTCTAACTATCCCCTCAGTCAAATATTAACATTCATATTCAATCACTCTATTCCTGGTGAAACTTGCAGCAATGTTCTAGATGTTGGTTTGGAACAGAAAGAACTTTTCCTAATTCTGGAATCTTTGCAGAGAACATTTCTTATGCTTATCTTCTTTATTTTAACAACAAAATCTTGTTTCAGAGTCTCGGTACAGCAAGCTGTAATGAGAGAGGTAACCCAGAACACTTTTTTCCAGGCTGTTAAGAATTTGCAGGTTAATATCAACCCTTAAATACTTCTGAATTTATAATTTTTCTGTGGTGATTCCTACAGAAAAGAGTGTTGTGTTTTAGATGAGGTGATCTTATTGAGGAAGGTAACTACCTTTATGCTTGTTCCAAAACAACTTACTAGAGAGTCTTGTATGAAGACATTGCATCATGTTAACACTGAAGTGACAGAGATGTGGATGACTATAGAAAGTCCTGTGGCTGAAAGGCTTTATGTTTTTTGTGTCTAAGCCTACTTGACCACCTTTACAGTATTCTTGGTGTATTCAATCAAACTTTCCATTTTATGAGGTACCTCATCATAGGCACATGACTGTTATGGCTTTAAAATATATTTAGGGACAGAACCTCTTGCTAAATTTGTTCAAGCCTAAATTATTTATCTTATGTCACAAATAATAAATCAACACATCACCATTTTATGTTTGAATATCTCCTTGCACAGACATATGAGACTGTAAAGTTTGATGATCTACTATTCTGTCATAAATTCAGCTACTATTTTGGCAGCATATTTAGTGGTGTGTCTTTTTCTAGTGCTAAGAAGAAATAATTATGCCAAGGTGTTTGTGTGTGAAAGCAGGGCTTTATATCCTGTTACAAACTGTTTATATAATACCTTGCTGGGGATTTATAACAAAATGTTGAAATAGAGAATCACATGAACTAAAAAAGAAATAAGACAAGGTAATAATGTAAGTTTTAACATCTGTGTTTTTCTTCCTGATTCCTAAGGGACTTAAGGCAGTCACTGCTTTTCTGGGGAAGGATTTTAAGAAAAAAGGGATAAGGTTGCAGCTTTAAAGGAAAGGAGATGATCTAGATTTACACCTGTTCTTCTGACCATCACCTAGGAGGAAAGCTTCAGTATTCCTTTCTGTGTTTTCTGTGCAGGCAGTGTGGCTTCAGAACCAACCTGCTTTATCTTTAGTGCTAATTGTTTTTACTCTGTAGGGAGAAAACATAGAATGGAGTCTTGTGCCACACAGAGTTTTTGCTGCCTAGCTAATCACCTTTCCCTGTCGCTGCCATTACAAATCTGTTTAAATGCCATCCATAGAGAAGACCATATGCTGGGATAAAGGAATATTATGTTTAAGAGTTTCTTCTCATTTTCTACCACTATTGTAATCTTCTTCCTGCTCCTTTGTAGCTTTCTTCAGCATGCAACATATGTATCTGTGGGAATGTTGCACACTATGTAGAGACTCGATTATCCCATAATTGAAGTAAGCAGAGTGATCCAAGGGCTATTGAAAGCAATTTGAAAACATCCATTGATTTCAGTGGACCTCAGGTCATGGCTTGTGGGAGTTTTATTGTTGCCTTTAGTGAGAGTACGGGTTGGACAGAAGAAGGTAAACATAGTGGATAGATGTTAACACAAACTTAACAGACTTAAAGTATCCAGGGTCTCTGTTTCCCTTTACTAAATATCATGAGTACAAAACTGTTTGTCAGAGCTAAAAGAACATAATTTGATCTCCCTCTCCACCATACAGTACTGCAGTGTTTGTAAGCTTTTATCTGGGCAGAAAACTTGTGTGATATGTTACTCTTAGAAACAGGAAAACAGCAGTGGTAAGAATGAGACAAATTCTACAACACTTACTGGCTTCACTGAGAATTCCTGCTGAGTAAGAGCTTTCAGATACATCTCAGAATTAAAAATAAAATACCAGGAGTGCACAATTGCACTGCAGATTCTGTGTGCACAAAAGAAAGAAAGAAAGAAAGAAAGAAAAAAAGGTTGTTTTCATACAGAAAAAAAGAGTTCTAAGCACACAGAGAGAAAAGCATTTTTGAAGTTCTAACAAAAACTTTTTATCACCTCCTTAAATTTCAAGGCACTATTTTTTAAGTTTTCCTCTAATTTTTGTGTCTTAATTTCTAGACTTCATATTTAGCATGTAGATTGGAATGAAAAATCAACCCCCCACAAATGCTATTAAATATACACTTCCAAATGTATCGTTGTGTTGAGTTCATGCTATGATATTCTTAGAAAAAGCTGGATATTGTGGTAAGTGCAGATTTCCTTCTAGTTAGCTAACTGTAGTTGAGTCTGTATGCAGTAAACTTGGTATCTGTTAGGAATACTAAGGTAGAATCAACATAGTGGGAACCATAGATAAAAGGTGTACTAAAGCGTTTCAAATTCAATCATTAGGTTTCATTGCACCCATCTGCTACCAGAAAATATAATTGGCAACTTGATTCATTGACCTTTAACTGTCATTTTGGACCATGCTTTTTTTAAATCCCTATTTTCAAGTTAGACCTAGAGAGTTAATTTGATAAGAGAATACCCAGTACATTTTAATGCAATTAGATTTCCTTCTTCTTTTTTATTTTTTTAAGCAGAAGGGGTTTTTTTATATAATCAGGTTTAATAGTCTGTTGTATATTCTGCTAATCCAGTCAAAGTAGTTATTTAATATTGAATGTGGTTAAAAGCAACTAATGTTCAACTTCATTAAGGCTTCTATTAAATAGAAGGCTTGCTGAACTTCTATTGTTTTTTTTCACATGAACTACTACCTCTTACTAATTACTTCCAGAGGTTTCTGTTACACTGGAATTATACTTACAAGCTTCAGCTCCACCAAGATTATACATCACAGTACAAGGGCTAAATAAGCATTGCAATTGTGGACTGCTTCATATTTTGTTCCTAAATTGAATTGAATCTCTTTCCTTTTATTTTCTGGAGCAGATATTGTCTTGTGCAGGTGTAGTGGAGTCCATACAACTCTTAGTAGTTCTGTATGTGTGGCACACAAGTAGACTGCCTCACAGAACAACCGCATTACTTAGAGCAAGCAGGAAACGTAACGTGATAAATGAGGATGATTTAATGTTTTCTCAGCAATTGTAAACAATTAGACTGTTCTGTGATCTGAAGTTTATGTAATGGAAAAAAGTGATTACCCAGTGTTTCTTTACCCAACAGGATACAATTCCTGAAATATTTATGTAATATAGAGACAGATGTATGTAACCTAACCTTATAATCCCATTTCACAGCTTTCCCAAATACTGGGGAGCTCGATAAATAGGAAGCCGATTATATTGGCAGCATAACCCCATTAATAGGATTCGGATTTGCCTTATTGACAAGCCAGTACTGTTAATATGATCCAGTATATTAAATTGACAGGAATACTGGAGCGATAGAATGTATCTTGCAGCCTAATTGACAGGGAAGCTCTTTCAAAAGGTTCTTAATGTGTTTTTTATTGACAGAGTAGCTTCAGTAAGTACATATCATTGGTGAACAGTGTAAATAGATTGGAGACGACTGTACTAGCAGGTGCAGGTGAAGCAGTTATTGTTCTGTTTTCCCAGAGTTCCATCTCTACCTTGGTATAAGTTGTATCAAGCTCTCTCATAAGGTCGTCACAAATGCCTCTTAAAGCGCTAGTGTAGCTGCACTGCTCACAGACATTTGACAAGTCATGAATTATTTTAAATGTGTTCATCGTTTTTAAATGAACAGAGGCAGTACAAAGCAATGCAATAATGTGTCATGAATGTCATTATTTTTATTTATTGACACTGTGATAACAGAAGCAGAGCTATTATACTTTCAGCTCAAGCTCTTTATGTGGTGTGATTTTTTGCACCTCTTTCTATGCACAGGTCTTGCATGTTCTCCAAAAAATAGTTCATCTTAACAGCTCATATTACAAGTACTTTTTCCTACTCCTATTTGGCAGCTTTCCCCATTCTTTTTCCAGACCCTGCTAATTTCATTAGATGCTTACATTTCTGCTTCTGCAGCACAAAACAATCATGAACCTCAGAAACTTGAAACCCTTGTGTGACAAACAGTAATTTCAGTTTGGCCCAAAAAGTCTTCTGATTCCCGTTTCAGTAGAAGGAAGTTTTGGGTTCAGCTTCCACAGGTCTTTCTAGTCATATCTTTCTTAAGAAGAGAGAAGTCTGCCTTCAAACACATATCTTGCATCTGGTCTGGCAAAGGAATTGAAGACTTTTATTAAGCTGACTTCCCTGCCAACAAAGAGGCAAAATTGTTCTTGAAAGCCTTCAATCTTTTCTTACATATCAAAAAATCTGATCAGGGCCTGTTTTCACCCCATGTTTTTTGTGTCTGTCAAGCCTACTGTTTTACCAGGGTCACTTAACTAGTGGTTAAGATTGGCACTCTCACCACTGGGGCCTGGGTTCGATTCCTGGTCAGGGAAGAATCCTGCTCTGGCAGAGAGGTTGGACTAGATGATCTTTTGGGGTCCCTTCCAACCCCTGACATTCTGTGATTCACCAGAAAGATACATCTCTCTTGAGTGACTTTTTTAGCTTCTTCACTCTTCAGGCTTATTGCATCAATCAATGAGGTGAGAGGAAACTTGACTGGGCTTTGTGACTTCTAATCTTTGCACTGTGTTAAATCCCTACAGTGCAGACTTCTGTCTTATTCTGTGTCTTGTGTAATGCAGGGTAAACTCTTGTAAAAATGTAAGAAATGATTGTTTGCATTAAGCCAGTTGTGAAAACAGAACTGCAATATCTGCAATGTCTTAATATTGAAACTTAAGTAATAGATGAGGGTTTCATTTTTTGGTAATAAATATGATACTAGCTAAGAGAAAATAGTACACAGACAGGCCATTTACGTGGGGAGAATCTGTAATTCCTTCACTTACAAGAAAGAATGCTAATCTCTGTCCTCAGAGTTGCACTTTTGAGAAGCCACTCTGCATTTGACTGAATAGCTCAGGACCCCTTTCCCTTACCTTTTTGCTTTTCTCATTCAAGAGAAAGAGAAACCACAAGCCACCAACACTCTTCAGTCAAGAGTACAGCAGCCTGGTGAAGGGTATTGCCTTATGCATCTGACTGTTTTTGTTGCCCTGTGTTTTTAATGTGCTTTTGGAAAATGTTACATATGTCAGAAATTCACATAAACACACTGTAGGTCTTTTAGCACCAAAGTACACATTTTGCAGCAAGTGTGAAACTTCCCAAATATGTACATGTCATATAAATTATGTCTCCAAAACATTTTCAAAAGATAGAGAATGAAAAGCACATACTAGGACAGGAATTGTTAAAACAGCCTGTTTCATTTTGTCCTTCAGAAAGGTAGAATAACTGCTTAGAAGTTTATGCCCATGGTTTTGGGTTTGTTCAATTTTTAGATTGGTTTGGTTTTTGTTTGGGGCTGTTTGGTTTGGGGGTTTTTGTTTGTTTTTGTTGTTGTTTAGTTTGTTTTTGTTGGTTGGGGTTCTTTCTGCCATTGGGCTAATACATTTTTTAATGTGCAACTAAAACCTACTACTTCAGGCAAAGTATATACACTGACAGTCTTATAATGAGGAGTCTTTGTGAAAAATTGTATTATGTTGAACCCAACCTGTTCCTAACAAAATGAAGACAATTGTCTGCTCTTTCAAAACTAGATTTGGGAGAATACAATTCTTTTGTCTTCAAAAGTGATTGCCATTCTGTAAGATCTTTGTTTCACAGGGGAAAGGTGAATACTTGGAATTAAGCTTTTCAAGGAAAGACAGAGAAGATGCTTGAGTTAGATATTAAGTGGCAGTCTGATAAAGGGGAGTGATGTTTCATTTCATTTTTGCATTTAATATTTAATTAAGAAGTTAGTGCCAGCAAAGACATTTTGCTTTATAATAGTTCAGGTATGAACCTCTACATAAAATGGAGTTGCACTGAATAATTTCTGAAAATGTGATACTTGTTCTTGTAATTCTGAGAAAAAATTATGAATATTCTAGTAGTCTAATACTCATAAATCTGATTAATGTTCAAGACCTTTTTTTTTTAACATTTTAGAATACATCTTTCCCTAATATGACAATTATTTCTGGGCATAATTTGTCAAGAATACTTAAATATTGCATTTTTCTCTTTTGTCCTCTCTTTCTCTCTCACTTTCTCTGTCTTTTTCTTTGTAGTCTTGTTAATTTTAAAGTTTGGGGGTTTGGCTTTTCTGTTTGTTTTACTTTGTTTTAAGAAAGAGACCTGTTGAATTAAAACCTTTTTCTTGTATTTTTCTCTAATGTATTCAATCAGCGTGGAATAAATTAAACATTGCTGGAAATCTTCAGAACTGTGGTGTAACAAAGATTTTGATTAAAAAGAAAAAAATGGAAAATGGTTACATACCTCTAATTTTTAATAGTCAGACTGATTTTTATAGGAATTCTTAAAAACAGAAGCTTAATTAATATGGGGTTGTAATTTTAATTCTGACTTTTTAAAAAAAAGATACATATGTGCAGAGACATAGTGGAACTCTTTTTATTTATAAAAATATCAGAACATTTCAACAGAAGTAAACATATATACCTTGTGAACATTAACTTATGGGGAGAAAAAACCCAGAAAGGTATTAATGAGAGATTAATATAATTATGGAGAGATTAAAATATTCCCCATAATAATTTCCCTATAAGAAAGCTGTATTAAATGTGTGTACAGAAATCCTTGGAATTTTTTCTGCAACATCAGAGAAACAGCAGTGTTCCTAAAATATCAAATTGACTCTAGGATCCTATATGAGGACAGATAGATGGAAGAAAGTATTGTCAAGGAGCCATTGTAGCAACTGTAAAAAAATATATCTGTGGAGTAGTTTAACAGCATACTTTGATTGGAAATAAACTGATTCCACTAATCTGTGACAATGAGCCATAATAGCAGGACCTCTCTCCTAGGGAAGCTATAGATGATTAGGTTGACATCACAGATCTTGAGCATCTAACCAGGGCAGTAGACAGTTCTGCTTTTGTTTTAGTTTTAGAAACCATTTGTCCCAGTACATTTTCTTCCTGCTAAAGAACTTGTGTCTTAGTAGTTGGTGACCTAACTGATGCTCCAGCCCTCAATCTCAAATCACAGAAACAGAAACATACCTTTAACTCTGGTGACTTTTACAGAGGGATAGTTTCTGGGGGGTTTTGTGACTGGAGCATTATTTTAGTTTGTTCTTCAGGAGTTTGTGTTGGCACCTGAGTAATTTTTTGTTATTTATCAGGAGATTGTAATTCTATATAACTCTCTTCTGGTTCTATGCATCTTAATTAGCTTTATCTATTACACTGATTGTCTTGCTGCTCATCTATGTTCCCCTATAGTTATTGGTGTAAGTCATTTCCAGACTATCTAAAGCAAGATGACCAAAATGGGCTGAATTATCTTGCAGGACTAATGCTTACAGAGGGACCTTAGCTGATTAGTTTAGAGTAAGTGATTAGTTTTTAGATGGTGAACTGAAACCTACCTTAAAACTGGAGTCAGAGAGAGAGACACTGTGGTTCTGATTTCCTAGAAAGGGCTGTGTAGTCAGGGGAGAACAAAGAGTTTAGTTGCTGTTGATAGATGTTAAAAGTAGCACTCATTTCTTAGAGTTGCAGTTATGCAGTGTAAAGAGGTATGATTAATGCATGAGTTGAAATGTGTAGTATCACTTCCATAGATGTTAAAGTGTAAAATTTTAAGTATATGACCTCTCACTTCAACTGGGATTAGAAACAAAAATATGTTTTTAAGAGAGTTAGACATTCATATCTCTCTGTAATCTGTTGTGAAGTGGATGCTTACCTCTCTAGGATTCCTTTCCTCTAAACCGCCTAGCCTTAAAACTAAATGTTTGTTTATTATCTCAATTTTTGTATAGATATTGTCAAATGAAGCAATTCTCTCTTTGCTGCTTGTATCTCAGAGTGCTCTGTTACACTTCAACACAAGCATCATGCTTTCATAGTTTGCAGAAGAAGGTCTAATGCTTTTAGAGCATAATGGAAAGAATTCAACTCTTAGCTCTGTGGCTGTATATGGTTATCAAGTATTTAAATTTGTTCTTTTGCAGCAAAGAACTTGCTGTAACATGGCAACCAACTGTTTGTATAGCTGCAAAACACAATATGAAGGAAATGGGTCAAATTATTAGAGTTAGAGGTCATTAATGATTGCCATAAATAGAATTTCTCAGAAGCAGCTCCCTTTTTTAGGATGGCAGCTAAGATGTGGTCATAACTTCTGTTTTAAAATTTATAACTTGGCTAGTCCAGGGTGTGTGAAATGCATTTTTTTTTTCATGAAAAAGCAGAAACACAAAGTATGAACAGTTCTTACTGTGATCCAGCTTATAAGTAAGTTCTTAGGACCATCTTTAAGGAGGTGCTATAACTAAATTCAGGGCAAAAGTCTGACTTTTCTAATGGCAGAGAATTGATGAGAAGACAGTTTAAAGCAGGCATTTTGCCTGGCAATGACATTAAAAATGGAAATGTTGATTCTAGTAGCAGCTGTGTTTAGGAGGATGCAGATGTCTTATGTAAGTAAAAGCATAAGGTCAGTTTGCCTGGGCATCTATAGCTGAGATATTAGACCTAGAAAATAGACACGAATTCTGCAATTGTAAAGGTTTATTTGGGTTGAGAAGTATTGGTCTCTGTGAGTGTCATAATGATTATATGTGTGTATATATATATGATGTAGATTTGCTGCACACTAGAGATACTAGCTTAAAATTTGCCACAAAAATAAATGGCAGAATTTGGAGCAGAATTTAGCTGCTTCCAAAATATGATGTGCTACATGTAAGATGCATATAAGGATGCTGAAATACTTCTCTTTATGCCTCTAGTCCTTCTTTTGTATTTGTTTGCTTTCAGTGGGTTTTTTATAACATGAAGCATGTTAAAACTGAAGATAAGCTGTTTCTCTGATTACATATATTAAAACCAGGATCCTGTCTGTTTTTAAGAACAAAGAACTAAACTGTCCCCTAACTGAAGTGGCCAGATTTTAAAAAGTTTGGTTACCTGTAGCTAAAATCAATAGCTCCTGAAATGCTAACTTGGAAAAACAGTGACACAATACTGAGTTTGATGTTCCAGATCTTCAAATTTCTCCTTCTGTAATATAGTATATTGTCTGCATTTCTCAGGCAGCATTAAAGAACTTCCATAAGCATATATTTTAATAACATTGATGAAGAACAAGTGTCAAGTTGGACACAAGCACCTAGATTTCCAAAATATGTGCAATTTTTATACCATAAGAAAATCATTTAGAAATATAAATGTAGGTGCTTTATATTTTGAAACCAGATGAGTAAAAACTGATTTTCTTTGTGCAGTTTATCATCAAAGAAAATTCATTGATTAAACATCAGGTTATGCTGAATTGACCTCGTACACACTGAACAGAAGCTAATCCTTTGTCTTCTGTCATTCCCCTAAATCACACAAGATATCCATGGTATTAAGCACATCTATTTCACATGTATCTTGAGAATAGCAGGTGGCTACCTATTTCCTGTTGCAAGCAGCAGTGACAGTTCAATTTCAGATGTAACTTCATGCATCTTTAGGTCCAATATTCTAATCATACAAGAATTAGTAAATATTTCTAGTTTCCTCCTACCTATACAAACTAAAACAAAACTGAAAAAAAAAAAGATGGAGTGGGGAGTGGCAGGGAAAACCAAATATCTGAGAGATCAGTCACTTGGGTAAACACTTGTTGTGCAACATTAAACTTTACCTTGGGCCTTCTGCTCCATTAATTAAGTGCTGCCTGTGTTACTGATACTGATAACGCTAGATGCTCTTGCAAAGCTCCTAGCTGCTGCGAAGCATAGTGGTGTGATCTCAAGTGATGCAGAAAACAGTAGAAGCTCTGTCACTAGGTCAGCTGCAAGAAGAAGTGACGTGTGTGAATGTACAGTATATGGAGTTTTGTGAAAGATGCAGTCTCTCTTTCTCCCAAAGAACTTCAGCTGATAATACAAGGGGAATTCAGTTCCCTTTGGCAGGACTCCATGTTGCTCTGGATGCTGTAAATACTTCTGCTTCTACAGTTACTTTGCTCATGCTGCCAAAAATATACTCATGACAGACTTAATGAAAGTATCTTCTTTTAAAAACTACTTGTCTACAACAATCATTTAATGTTCTTGTTTGCATGTGTGATTCTCATTATTCTGACATAGATATTAATACTGATGAAAATTAAAGAGAGAAAATCCAAGTATTTTCATACTTGCACTTTTCCAGTAGCATTTAAAAAACACTCACAGCTAATCAGATACAAATTTTCTTGATATTTTTTTTTCCAATTCAAGAGTAATAGAGCAATATACGAAATTGTACTACAGCAGTAAAGGCTTCAGAATCCCAGTAGAATATGTAATTATGATTAAAAATTAGTATTATTGAATAATTCACTTTTGTAATATACAAAAGTAATTTTTTCTCTCATTTTCAATAACCATCAGTCTTAATATCTAACTAATGAAAAAACATAAACAATGTCATCTGTCAGGTTACTAACAGAGAATGCCACTTATTGGAGCCTCATTGTTTACTTTAGCAGGTAATTTGTGGACCGGAATCATTTAATTGTTCTGAGCACATAATTACATGCCAGCATTTTCCAATTTAATTAAAATGTACAAATCTGAAGATTAAGGGAATTTTTGAATTATTAATCATTTCTCCTCTAGGAAATCTTGTTGCTCTGCAGGAGATTTGTCCAGTGTACAACTATACGTATTTTTTTCCTTCTCTTTCACAGACAGACAATTTTCCCGCAGAGCCCAATTACATGGGCAGCAGGCAGCAGTTTGTTCAAAGGTAAGGCCTATTAAATAACTTTCTCGGCTTCCCCATCTGCATTCTTGTCAAAATTGCTTTGCCAGAGAGAGTACAATTCAACTTAGAACAAGTAAATACAACTCTCTCTCTCTTTTCTTTTCTTTTTTTTTTTTTTTTTTTTTTTTTTTTGTTTTAATATGTATTTCAGTAGCTCCACGTTCAAGGATCCAGAAAGAGCCAGCTTGAGGGACAGCGGGCATGGGGACAGTGATCAGGCTGACAGTGACCAAGACACTAACAAAGGCTCCTGCTGTGACATGTCTGTTAGGGAGGCACTCAAGATGAAATCTACTTCAACTAAAAGCCAGCCACTTGAGCAAGGTGAGTGAAGCCTCCAATGCTTACAAAAGTGGAGAGTTTAAGCCCTCATTATAAACCTATTAGCATCACAGTTGTGGTTTATCAGAGTGGCAGAACCCACTGATAATACTATCACAGAAAACATTAAATCTTGTAGTTAGCCCAGAGCAAAGAACGTTCAGTATCTTTCAGAATGAACATGAAATGAAACCACAAGTATCCAAAGTAGATTAAAAAATTAAAAAAAATCAGTACTTTTCTAAAATGATTAGAATATACTTTATCTCCACTGGCATTGCCTGTGATATATTATACACAATCCTTCTGCCAAAGCGTGATTGGAAATTCAAACTAGACGTGACTACAACAGATAAAAGAGCGCCAGTCATTTACATTCCTCCTGGAGTTTGGAGAAGAGGAAAAGAGGCGTGGGATATCAGACAACAGTAAAAATGGACCAGAAGATGTTTTCATTTCATGGATGTATTTTCCTATTTGTAATGTTGATTTCACAATTAACAGTAGTGTGAGATGTGTCCAATACTAATGCAATCTGATTTTCAGTACAATTTCATTCACATCCTCTGGAGGTATCAAAGATGGGTGTCTGTGAAACAGCTAAAAACACTTACATCAGGACAATGACAATGCTCTCTGCAAGCAATCATTCTGACAAACAAGCATGTTTATTTCCTTAAACTCTGTGTCCAATTATTTTTTTTTCCAGATGTGTTTTATCTAATTATGAGGCCTTTTATTTCAAAAGCATCAGGCAGACTGAGTACTCCAGCATTGTGTGTGTTTGTGTTTTGCTTCTAGGCTGTAAGCAATAAAGATGTGCACCACAGACTATTTTCAAATATTTTGTGTTTGCTATGATTTTGGTTTGTTGTGGGGAAGATGTTTCAGCCTTAAAGAGAGTTAAAAGATTATTGAATAAGTCAGCCTTAATAAGAAGTTACATTTATAATTAAGCAGAAATGTCTTACGAGCTTTTCATTATTTGTTGATTAATTCAGTCTAGATTTTTGCCTCTTAGCCTAGTCTGATCTGTACTACAGTCATGAGGAAAAACACATTCAACTTCATTTTTCTGATTATGTTTGGACTGCAGTATCTTTTTTGCTGTGTAGAATATTTAGAATGCTGCAGTATAATTTATTCTGTGTATATTTGAAGGTTGACCTCATATACGACCTTATTTTCCAAGTAATAAATGCCAGAAAGATTATTTTTTCCTGACCTTTTGCCACAGTAACTCTGTGCTTATAATTGGACATTGATCTGTATAAAGATGAAGTACTGGACTTTTTTTCTTTTTTTTTTTTAAGAAACTGTTGGAGTGTGTGTCAGATTTTTTCTGTTCTGCGTAAGAAAAAGAGAAAATATCTGGATTTCTTCCTATCCAGTATAGCCATAAAAGAGCTATAAAATTTTTAAAATTTCTTTAGGAAAATGATTTACTACTCACATTAAAAATGAGAGGTTTTTTTTAGAAAAGGATGGTATGGCCAAAGTTTGTAATATTGCAGTTTGTCCAGCAGCATCAAGCCAAATACTGTTTAAAATATGAAAGCTCCAGTAAGCAGATTAAGCCAATGAATCCTGTTGCTTATTTTCATTGTAATGTAAATAGTTATATGGAAGATTGCACTTGTCATTATATCTAGATGAAGGGCCCTATTCATCAAGAAACAACTTATTCCAGTGGCTTGTATGAATTCCTCACATACTTATTAAACACGTATTGAACTGTGAATGTTAAGTACTGCCAGCCACTGAACTGCAGCAGCGGGTGTTTATCTGAATTTTCATAGACTCATAGACTGGTTTGGGTTGGAAGGGACATTAAACATTCTCTAGTTCCAACACTCCTGCTGTGGGCAGGGACATCTTCTATTAGATGAGGTTTCTCAAAGCCCAATCTACCCCAGCATGGAACATTTCCAGGATGGGGTGTTCCCAGCTTCTGTGGGCAACCTATTCCAATGTCTCATCACCTTCACAGAGAAAAATTTCTTCCTTATATCTAATCTAAATCTACCCTCTTTCAGTTTAAAGCCATTAACTCCTGTCCTATCAGTATGTGCCACTGTAAAAAGTCCCTCTGCATCTTTCCTCTTGGCCCCCTTTAAGTACTAGAAGGCTGCTATAAGATGTCCCTGGAGCCGTCTCTTCTCCAGGGTGAACAACCCAAACTCTCTAAGCCTTTCTCCATAGGAGAGGTTCTACAGCACTCTGATCATCTTCATAACCCTCCTCTGGACTCTCTCCAGTAGGTCCATGTCCTTCTAATGTTGGGGGCCCCAGAACTGAATGCAGTACTCCAGGTGGGGTCTCATCATAGCAGAGTAAAGGGGGGAATCACCTCCCTCGACCTGTTGGTCATGCTTCTTTTGATGCAGCCCAGGATTTGGTTGGCTTGACAAAATTTGAACACAGGAAGTTCCATCTAAACATAAGGAGGAACTTCTTTACTTTGAGGGTGGTGGGGTGGTGAAGCATTGAAATAAGCTGCCCAGAGAGGTGGTGGAGTCTCCATCTCTGGAGACATCTGGACACCATCCTGTGTAACCAGCTCTAAGTGACCCTGCTCTGACAGAGGGGTTGGACTATATGATCTTCAGGGAACCTTTCCAATCCCTAACATTCTGTGATTCTGTGTTTCTGTCTACAGAGAGGCTCATCTGCTCAGTCTTCCTGGTTGGTTGACCTGTAGCAGACCCCCAGTATAAAGTTCTTAGTCCCTGACCTCTCTCTAATCCTGACCCATAAACTCTTGTTTGGCTCCTCATCCCATACTGAGAAAAAAAAAAACCAAGAGAAAAAAAAGATTGAGGATAGAGAGATGAACTACTACTTTCCCTTTTTCTCCCCAAATATAATTCCAAATGGTAATGACATCCATTCATTTACTTTTGCAAACTCTTCTGTCTCTAGTGTGCTGTAAAAAAATCATTGGCATATTATGAAAACTGAACCTGCAGTGAGCACCTTATGGGGTTACAGATCCTTGCAGTAACAAATGTGGTGCAATGTGGTGTTCCAAATGAAATCAATGATTTCTTGTCATTGAGTTTAGTATGATTAGGGCTCTTAGCCCAAAGTAACTTTCCTCTTTTGAAAGATGATAAACAAAATTAGTTTCTCTACTCAAGCCAAGCCAAGCTGAAGGAGGGTGAGAAACATGATATATGTGATTAGGATAGAAAAACGATTGTGTTTTCTTTAGAGAAAAATTGCTTTCTGGGAAGAGGAAATGGATAGCTTGCTAGAAACAATTGTCTACTGCAGAGCCTGAAGAAGTGTCAGAAGTTGTGGTTCTGTCACTTTCTGGGTTGTGCATAGGGATGGTCTTTCACTCTTTTGTAGCAAAATTTCAGTCTTGATTATTGTTGCTTGAATATATTTAAAATAGTTTAATATCTGCTTTTAGAACAGTGCTGATTATTAGGTCTTCTGACATTAGTGAAAAATGATCAGGATTAACTGAATTCAGATCTTCATCTGAGATTCCTATTTTAAAAAGTAAGTTAAGTTTGAGTTTGAAATCCTCTGTATGTAATTCCAAACACACTTGTCACAGGTCCAATTATTTTTGTGGTAGTAGTAACAGTGCTAGCAGTACCAGTAGTATAACTACAGTTTTGAGCAGCTCTGGCATAGCAGCTTTAAAATTAAATGGTTGCATTAAGACATTGTGTCAGCAGCAGCACAGCAATTGTACTTCTAACAGTAATCAAGAAGAAGGAGATTTTATGACAAAGTAATTTTTTTGTAGACAAGACTTCTGATTTCAGCATGGAATGGGAGATAATCAACTTTATTTTATGGTTTGCATTAAAATAGTGAAAACAGTGGAAGACATAGCCTCAGTAAGTTTACTCTAAATGTATTTGATTTCAAGGAAAATATCTCCATGTAGAAAGTTTTTTCTGGTGGTGATTGTAAACATTCACAAAGTGGGAAAGATTATGTAAATTAGATATCATGAAATGGTTATGAAGCCTCATCACTTGGAAAGGAAGGGGAAAACCCCAACCCAATAGAAGTTATCAGGACAGTAAGTCCTGTGTTAAAATAAGCATGTCAGATTTTAATGATCTCAACCATATATCCTCTTCCTGTGAATTCCAAACCATTCTCTGCATAAAAATGTCTAACTATCTCTTAAGCTTACTTATGCTATCTGAATCAGCTGAGTTACTAAGCAGCTTGTTTTATGTGCCTGCTACTTTTTCAAAGGAATGGGTTTAGATAGATTTGGTTTGTTTACCTCTTTATTGTTTTTTCATTTCTGTTGCTAAGACTTTAAACCCCATCACTAGCTTGGACAGTTTGAGATCACCTTACTTAGAAGTCTTACAAAAATCACTCGTTTTGAATAAATCTGTCAAGTTGCCTGTTTGTTCCACTTGAAGTAGCATATATTATTCACATTCTGTAGTTAAATAACAGATTTTTTATAGATATATTTTAAGCATAACAGCAATAATCCATATTTCTTGAAAAGTTATTGAAAGCTGAAAATATCATAAACTGTAAATGATATCTACAAACAAGCAGTAAAACAGCAAGTTGTACATTTTATACTGTTCTTAATGAATTCTGGATATGTTTACCTTATAATCAGTAAAACAAAGCAGAGTTATGGACTTTTCTGTAGTTACTCATAAATCATTGTCTGTTAGATTTTCCTATGAATTTTTCCCTCCTTTCTTTTTTCTTTTTTTTCCTCCTGTCAGTGTTTTCTTGCCTTAACATAAATCTATATTTCAATGTCATTGTCAAAAATATCCAAGGGATTAAGTAGGGGTAACTTTGTTGTTCAGTTTTTGCTTTATCACAGTGCACTGCATCTTTTTTCCACGTGGTTGTTTGCTGTTCACTCCTGTACCCCACAGAGGGGGAGTTTCTGCACCTGCTGTTACCTCCTTAAGAGCAGCACAGATCCTGAGAGTGGAGGAAAAGTGGAGGCACCTTCTTGGAGGAAGGGTCAAACAAAACTCTTCAGTGCTGGTCTCAGAAACTCTTCCAGGAGTTTATATTTCTCCTTAGGTTTATCTGTAAAACAGTACCATTTTAATCTAAGTGACTAGTCTAAAAAGACTGTCATTATTATCAGGAAAAAAGAAGAGGTATTAAATATAACTTAAAAGTATAATACTTCTTTCTTCATCATCACAACAAAAATAATTCTGAATCACAACTAAAGCAGTCCTGCATGCAATGGTTTTAGGAATAAAAACTATATCAGTGTTATAGAATCTCTATGAATACTGTTAACTTATGAGTTTGTCCACTGAACATATTCAAACTTACACATTTATATCCTCAATTTCTAAACAGGAATGATCCCTGAAATTGAGTAACCTGTATTCATCTGCAGCAGAGCAGAAATGATCAGATTTTTTTTACCAAGACTTTTTCTGAACTATCCATTGATTTTCTCACCATAATCTTGCTTGAGCCTGTAGGATAATTAAAATCCATTCTGTTTAACTGAGTGAGAATCAGTCTAGACTGATAAGTGCAGAAAGTTCATCAAACAAATTTCTGCTGTCTGACATCATCACCAATGCTTTCCATGCCATTGGGGGTGATGGGTTCTTTTATGACTACATCAGCTTAATGAGATAATGGAAAAAGAATATTGTGGAGAAATATTTCTTTTCGAAGTTCTCAGAGCTGGTGATGGCCTCTGCTGAGAAACTGAGGGAGGCTGGGAGTCCCCCCCAAGCTGACACAACCTGCAAAGTATGTTGTTCAGCTTTGCTTTGTCCCATAGTTGTTTTTTTCCCCCTTGGACAGAACATCTCCTATCACATTCTTTCTGTGGCCAGAATCTAAATAGCTGTCAGACTGCGCTACTTGTTCTGATGCTACTTAAGATTTTTTATGGCCAGGACTATCATCCCTTCCAACTCACTTACCTCTAACATGGTCAGATAAGATGCTAACTTGCTGTTGTCTGTCAGGACTTGCATGCAATACCCATTCATCACTTTCATCTGATTTATTGTTATCCAGGCAAGCTACAATACAACTTAATTGTACTGAGAGTTTCTTTCCTTTTCTTACTATGACTTAGTAGTAGTATCTGTTTCTAGAACTCTGAATTCTGGAAACAGTTAGGTGAAGTCCACACAAAATGAGATATTTCCCCCCTCTTTCATTTGTTCTTTTCCACTTTTTTTCTCTCTCCTTTTTTGACTTCTATGCTTGTGCAAACACGTGTGATTCTAGATGAAGACTAACATAGATCAAAGACTAACTTATCTATTCTGTAACTGCTTCTGATTGACCAAATGCATTATCAACATCCCAGAGATACATGATTCTGACTTCATTCTAATAGTGAGATTTTTAATTTAAGACTAAAAATACATCTAGAATTACAGACTTTAAGAAGAATAAGGCCATATTTATATTTATTTGATGTCTGCTCCAGTGTTTTAAACAAAATAATTTTTAATCAAAATTTTTAACAAAATTATTAATTTAAGGCACTTGCCAGCACTTCACACTTTTCTGCTGTGAGTACCTTGTTCAGTGAACCAGTATTTCTAATTTTAAGAGAATTAGCAGTATTATTACTGGTATCATCCTTCTTATGAAGTTCTTGTTGAATGGTAATATTGAAACTTCTATTGGTATTAAACTTTTAAATTTATATATTTCACTTTTAGTCAGAGGAGTACTCATAAAAAATTCAGATGTTCTAAGTGCCTTGATCTCAAACATTCATTTAAAGATGATCTAGGTAACACTTTTGCAAGACTTCTTTACTTAGGCTGAGCTAGGCTATGCAAATGTTCTGTAATGCCCTTTTTTGAGACATCTGAATAATATTCTCCCTTTGAACCTCAGTTAATGAACTAGAGAGAGGAATACAGGTCAGTTGCCTTCTCTGTACAGATGATTGTCATAACCTTTGTTATGTTAATAGCCAGTAATCTATGATAGATCTGTTTCTGGATTACATAGAGAGAAATTATGTCATGGATTTGGGCAAAATAAAGGCAAAACTCTCGTATCTACCAACTTTTATTTACTCAGAGTATTAAAGACTTCTTTTCTCTCTGTTGCAGTTATGATTAATATCTTTCTGGTTTCAAGTTTAATTTTTAGACCATCTACTAGGCCAACAGTCAATTTAAGTTCACTTTTACATTTCATTTATTTCAATATTGGATCTAGATTCATGAGTGACACTGTGTGACCTCAGGTGAAACCATAATCATGTGTGCTTTGAAGCAGAACCCAGTTTGTTTGGTGCTTCTTCGTTATAGGTGGGAGTGTTCTGAGGCATAGCTGCCCTCTGTAGTGTGCTCTTTGAGCAGCTTTGGATTTCAAAGGAGGCTATCCAGATGAAGAAGGAGTTTGAGGAAGCAGGTGTTTGTCCTAAAAGAAGTTGGACAAGGAAGTGAAGTGGCATCTCAGGAGAAGGGATGGATTAGCTTAATGCCTCAACTACTTACTTATCTGCCTTCATTGATACAAAATAGAAAAGCAGTGCAAACATTCTGACAGCTGAAGTGACAGTGAATACACTTTGCATCAGAGTATCTTAGTCTATTATTGCTGCCTGTTATTGCCTATTATCCTGCTTTTCAGCTGGAGCTGAGTTGTGCCAAACCAGGTTTTTCTACCAGGTGCATGTTTCAGCATCTGGTAACAGTGAACAGCCTATCCCACATTTAATTATTGTATTTAGCCACAAAGTAGGAGAGAAATTTGTACAACTGACTTTCAAAACATGCAGAAAGAACTTTCTGCATCTGTACACACAAAAAACATGTCACTGTGACACAAAGAAGGGATTATAGCCATTCAGCACAGCTTCATCTATGCACCATTTGGTGTGCTATGCTACATTTTCCAGGTAATTTAATTTCCCCCTCCTCCCCATTGTTTCTACTTAGTTTATAATTCCAAAATAATTCAGTGTTTGAAAACTACATATATTTTTTTCATTGGAAGCTTCACCATTAAATCAATACAGATTTATCATTATTAACATAGTAAAAGTTTGAGACTGTACCAATAAAAGTATTAACAAATTTCAGAAGAGTTTTCTTTGGTAAGCTTGTTTGCAAATTAATGCAGAACATACACTTGAAGATCACAAATCTGTTACTCTAAGTCTTGTATCTGAGATATGAGTGCAAATTCTAATATTTGGGTGCTGTAGCTATTGGTGCTCATTTCTTCATGCTTAACTTTAGAGGCAGCAAAGCTGAATATTCCTCCCCTGTCACTAATGTAAATCTCATTCTTTCCTTTCTGTACTGTCTGTTCTGACACTGCCTTTCCTGGGGCTGAGCCCAGTCATTGTACTGGAGTTTGTTCTTGAAAGGCTTAGAATCCACAAATTATCTTTTTGCTTTATTCCTACTAGAAAAGCAAGAGAAGGATTTGCAGTTCTCAATAAGATGAGGCCCTTCTATGTCAAAATCATTATCTTCAGCTAACATTTCTTCTTTTCAGATTCTTTTTTATAAATTGGAAGAGAAGTGGGGGCACAGAAAGATCAACAACTTTTTAAACAAGGAAATCAGAAAATAGATAGTTTTCATTGTTTCAGCCATTATACATTTCCCTGGGTGGTAAATGGATGTTCTCTGCCTGTGCTTACTTTTGTTAATGAAAAGTTTAGGGCATATATTCATATATTGGATGGATACTTAATATTGTGCAAACTGTTGTAATGGGACTAGAGAGTCAGTTCTTGCATCTTAGTCTGTGTCTGAAAATGTCCTTGTATGGTGTACTTACAGTTTTCTTTTAATTAAGCTTGTACAGAATTATAGTCTAGAAATCATATATATATGAGAGTGTGCTCATTTATTCAGTCATATAAAGGAGACAATTAAAGTAAATGCAACATCTCTCTTTCTCATTTTCAATCATCATTGTATGACTGTATCTCCTCCTATTGAATCAGCAGAAAATAAAGACACAATAAGAGCTACAGCAGCCAAGTTTTAACTCAGTCCCACTGCATATTTCAGCCACTTTCTTATTACCAAAAAGAAGGAATATTCTACAGATGGAGTTACTGTAAAGCTGGTGAATATTGGTTGAAAATCTGAACTTGGACTGTAGTTATCAATAGCTTTGTTTCCAGCTGGGGAAGACAAAACAGAACTGTCTTAAATAAGAGATGGGAGTTAATTATTCCATTCAGCAATGCTTCAGCTGGAATAATACTAATTTTGTTTTGTTCTTTTAGAACAAAGAGTGTCCCCTAATTTCTGTATACAATAATCCAGTCTGTCATTTTCCTGGCCTTTTTTCTGTGTACATACTACTTCTACTTTTCTTCTATGCCCTGGTTTCCAGAGGGACAAAAGTGGCATAATTTAATATGGGCCAGAGTTGCAGCACACTAATTAGCGACACAGCCACTGTTCTCAGTTTCTAGGCATACTTTTAAGGAAGATCTGGACAAATTCAGAATCAACAAAGAGGTAGAATAACAGCAGAAAATAGAGGTTTACAAAACATGGCCTGTGGGTGAAGTTTGAAAGAAGTATTTGTTTAGACTCTGTACTGGTTTAAATTAACAAAGGCTGGGCTGAAACAGAATAAGAATCATTGTGTATATAAAGTTGTTATAAATAGGATGGTCATTCTCCTTTTCTTTTCTTTTCTTTTCTTTTCTTTTCTTTTCTTTTCTTTTCTTTTCTTTTCTTTTCTTTTCTTTTCTTTTCTTTTCTTTTCTTTTCTTTTCTTTTCTTTTCTTTTCTTTTCTTTTCTTTTCTTTTCTTTTCTTTTCTTTTCTTTCCTTTTCTTTTCTTTCCTTTTCTTTTCTTTTCTTTTCCTTTTCTTTTCTTTTCTTTTCTTTTCTCTTTTTGTTTAATTTTCTGGGAGAGTTATTTAGATTACAGATGAGGGAGAACTTTTCTACAAAGATAGCTAGACACTGAAGCAGGCTACCCATGTGAGTTAAAGAACACTCCTTCCTGGCATTTGAAAAAATAGCTTAAATATAATGTTTGTCAGTGATAACCTAGATTTATTATAACCTACCCAGTGGGAGATGATCCACTCTAGCCCTGTGTTTTATGATGCCATAATTAAATGTGATGATGCGATATACTACCTAGTCCTGAGCAAACCATACTGAGAGGGACCATTGGCACTGACCTGTTCTGCAGCCTTTTCTCTGCTAATATCTTTTATGGGAAGAATTCACCATGCTAGAGAATCACAGGAAATGTGGGCTATGTAGTACTTCACAAGAAGAATCCCTAATAGAATGTAATAGTACTTAGGATTGAACATGGACTTTTGCTCAGAGACAGAGCTGCAGCATGACTAACTAATTACTGCTTAGTGAAACTTTGCCTAGTCTCTGTAAATCAGTGACACACACATGCCATGTGCCAGCCTCTGTGCACCTACTACCCATCCTGATTTCCAGAATGGCATAACAGCTGGTTTCCATTCCCTGCTGCTGCTTTCTCTTATTCCAGCTGCCACACTCAAATAACCTCCCTTCCCCAAGTGGGCTTTGTATGGTTTGAAAGGGACTTAATGTACCTCAGTGCATAGGGAACTTTTGATGCATATTTCATCATGTTTCAGTTCTTTCTACAGGGAACACTGCATGTATAACAGATGTTACCTTACTACTACCCTTTCCTGAAGGTGACATGCCCTTTTTTTGTGTTTCATCTCTAATGTATATGGAGCTGGTAGTGCCTGTGTGGTACTTAAAAATACTGCTCCATGGCTGCCCCTGTGCTGCGTGCCAAGCTATATTTAATTCCATCTGCTCCCCTCTGCAGCATGAAATGGAGAGGAGCATATGCCCAGTATAGCCAACACATACTGTGACACAGAAAAAAATACTTTATTTAAGACAAGTAAATGTATCTTTTAAATTTAGGACCATATTCTTCCAACTTTTTATATTTCAACTGTATGATATTAATCAGTGAGGATGTTCATGTGACTACATGTCAAAAATCCTTCATCTTTTGTTATTTCTTTTGACATTATAAATACTGTGTATATGTATATATGTAGTATGTGTATGTTTATGCATGTAGACATGCACATGCATAAATAGAAAAATCAGACATCATTAACTGATGTCCCTGAAAATTTGATTTTGCAATCTATATAAATCTGTATCTTAACAGTATGGAAAATTTAAAGCTTTAAATCATTTTATGTTTATTTTTAAACTGCAAATATGAGAACAATTCACAAATTTGTTCAAATAAATCACTGTGTTTTCATCAAAAAGCTTGTTTTGAGAAAATATAGTACTGAGGTAAAAGCTGTCAATCTAAAATACAGTATACAGTTGATGAATAGGATTAAAAAGAAGGCTTTTATATACAGTTAAAAATGTATAGGACTATACAAAATGTATATACATGTAGCAGTACAATTCCTTTGTCTGCTTAAATATTATAGGTGTGTGTACCTTGGGTTTTTAGAGGATAGTCTATCAACTTAAGTGTTTCTCAGAGCTTTGAATTAGATTCTTCTGATAGAATTTTATTATCTGACCCAGGTGTTGCTTGACAAATGAATGTAGTTCTTACATAAAAAGTGCAGTTTAGGTTGTGCAATGGATGTAATATCCAAGCAGTTACACAGTCCAAGCAACCTTCCAAGCTCTGAGCCAAAATAGAAGGAACAACAAGAACAGAGGCGAAATTGTGTCTGTTCTGATACTGTGAAGAGACTTTTGCAGCACGTTTGTAACCTGTGTGGCATAAAGAAGCATATATTGGACCTGTGTGCACCACTGAGTATGAATAGTCCTACACTTCATATGTATGATTAGTTTTAGCATGTGGTATTTCATTCCTACTTTACCATTTTGATTTGAAGTGAGCATTCTCTCCCTTATTACTATGGATATTTTTTGTTGTAAGCAAAGTTCACACAGAAACAGTGAAGGTCTATTGGTTTATCCACAATTATATCTAATCTAAAGAAAAGAAAACTTTTTTTTGTATATTCACTTTTTTTCTTTTTAGATGGGCAATAGCAGAAATATATCTGTTGCTGTAAGTTTGACACAGGAAAAGTGTCTCTTAAAAATAGGTTAGGTGATCAGTGAAAACTGAGAATCCACTTTCCTTTTGGTTTTTGATAGAGAATCCTCCCCCATCCTTAATTTGTGATTATTTTGCAGTGATCTCAGGAGATATGTAACCTCTTTAAGTAAGACAAAATAAGCTACTATTTGAAGGCTAAAAATTTCTTTGCTATTTAAAATCTAAACCTTTCTCTAAATTCTTTAGACATAGTTCCACATGTCAGTTGAACTGCAGATCATTGTAAATTTATTACTTTCCTGCAGCTTTTCACAGTTGTACATGACAACAGTAGCTAGCTCATCATTTATTAAAAAGGAGATTCTTATATTTAAACTTTTTACAAGCACATTTGAAAGATAAGTACTATAAAGTTGTTTTCCTTATTGTAAACTTGATTCTTTTTCTGATATGCAGAAGAATGGAAAGACAGGTGAAGAAAGGGAAAAAAAAAATTATGAGTTTAAGGTGTGGGAAGATAAAATGTATCTCAGAGAAGAAAAAAACTCAAGTAATCAAAACATGCTCAGATTTCTTAAGAAACAAGAAACTGCCCTACTCTTAAAGGTAGCATGCTTTTGTTGAATTTAATTCTCCACCAAAAGTGATCATAATGTGTAATTTTCCTAGACACTAGCTGCAATTAAATAATCCTAAACTGGAATACATTCCATATCAGACAGTTGTTTGCAGTTTTGCAGTGGAGGTTCATCTGAGTCGACAGAGTTGCACCACCTTCACCCTTTTTGAAGCAAGAGAGTATGATATTTATTTATTGTTATAGTCAACAAAATATAACCTTTTACTTTTCATTCAAAGTCAGATATCATCATTCTTTTGGATGAGCTTTGTAGCTGAACAAAAATAAAGTACTTCTTCAAAGTATGATATTTTGACTTAGGATTTTAATGCCTTTGTTCAGCTTACAAGAAAGATTGGGGAACAGGGTACCAGGGTACTCTGGAAAATAGAACAGAAGTAGAAAAAACTTGGTAAGTTCAAGACAGCTAAAAATGTTTTGCACATGCTTAATGAAATGCAGGAAGTACAAGTTTGAGGCATTTTATTAAGAGTGAATTCCACCTTTCCAAAATAGATTTTCTCCTAGATATTTATAAGTACAAGGTAACTGGAAAACCTTGTCCTCAAGTGTTTGTTAGTTAAAAAAAATTCTTAACATCCAAATCCTCCAGACATTCCACTCTGTTGAAGGAAAGAACAGTCCACAAGTTCTGAGAAACATTGTCCCTACCAATTCACCTACTATCTGATCTAGTTACCCTGATTCTTTATAGTTAATTAGTTGACTGGCACTTTAGAATTAGAGAAGAGAGTAATAATTACTCTGGAGCATGATTCATTTGACCTATTTTAGATTAATTGCACCCTCAAATGCTCATTCTTCTCTTCTGTCAGTAAAAGATTATTAACTCAGATGTAGTTCAATAGTTGTACATATCCAAAGTTATAAGAGATGAATTGAGGTTTAATATTTTTGCAGGAATTAACTTTGTGCACACTGGCCATTGTTTATCCCAACTTTTTGGCTTTTGTGTCTCTTATTCATGTTATAGGTGTAAATGGTTCCAGCCCAAGTTTTTTCTGGAGTCATCATCATTAATCTATTCAGCAAATCTTTCCCATTTCATCAGAATCATGATATGGAGGTGGTGAATCTTTCTTCCATGTAACAAACACAATTTCTGTTTGCACAGCTGTTGTTCCCTCCTCCATGTACTGCAGTTGGGAACCATTTCTTCCCTCACAAAGTTGGGTGCCTGTGTACAACTGATAGTTTTCAATGCTTTGCTTAAATATTAATCTACTTGGTTTTTCTTTTGAATTCTTATGGCAAAGTTGCTGGCACTAGAAGCAAAAAAGAATAGTGTTGGAGAGTTAAAATTAGAATCTGAGATCAACCTGTCCTTTGTCTTCTGAAAAGGCCTATAAGACAAAATGTTTTATTGAAATGATGCATAGAAAAGGAAAAGGATGAGTTTAGAGTACATGGGCCTCTACTTAAAATCAAAATAAATTAATGTATTTATCTGACCGCTAGAACTATTATAATTTCAGTTAATTTTATACCAAGGAATGAATAAAAACATATTAATTAAGGATTAACCTCTATATAAGATTTCTGTACCTTACATACTGGTAATCTTCAGTAATTCTTTATCATTTAGTGAGTAGAAGTAATTTGTGATCTTATTAAACCTAACTTCTTATTATATCTCAGACAGCTCTTGTATGTTCATTAAATAGCAATGGATTCTGGAGCAGCTGTTAATCTCTGGCAAATACATTTAAGTATCAACTGGCATTTCATAAACATACAGTATCAATCCCATTAAATCTAAGTAAATATTTATGTAAGTTAGTTGGGGTCTCTCCTGTTGTATCACACTCCCTGTGGTATGTGCTATGATTGGTGGTAAGGTTACCTGCAGGAGTACACCTGCCATTGTCATCTCAACCTCAGCATCAGAGCCAGCTACCAGAGACATTGCACTTGCTGACAGAGAGCTCTCCTAACCTTTCTGCACTCTGTCCCCAGAAGAGATAAGCTAAACTAAATATATATTCATAGGACCATGTGAATGTCAGAGTTTTCTGTCAAATAGCTGTGTGAGTTGGGGTTGTCTTTATTATTTTTCTTTTTTTTCACAGTTCTAGATGACATAGCTCTGCCACCAATACTTCCCAATATAGGTCTGGTCTCACACGTTGCTAGCCAGCATCAGTGGTGTTAATAGTGAACACAGTCTGCCTTCTTACAGGGCTCACACAGACAAATACTGAACTACATTTTTGGCAAATAGAATAGAATTGTCAAGAATGTGTTGCCCTTCTCATCTTGAGAGTAACTTTAGTAACAGCCATTTGACTCTCTAAGTGCTTCTCACAACAATCTCAGAGAATAAGTCTTGTGTGCTGTGCATTAGTCAAATATATTTGACTGCCTTTTGCCTTTCTGTTTGCTCTTTCAACTCTGAACTGATAAGCAGGTAGTGGAGTAAGCCTCTCATCTGAATTTTATTTTTTTTACTCTCCCCTCAAAGCAGTCAGTTTACTTTGGGAAATTTAACTACTTTCTTCTGATGGTTTAGTTTACTTTTTTTCTTATCCACAAAGTAATTTAAAAAAGAAAAAGCAATAAAAACCCAAACCCAAACCCCAGCCTTTCACAGAGAAAGATGAAGAATACATTTATAGAACATATAAACAAGACCTCACACATTTTATCATTGAAAACCCCAAGATTTTTGTGAAACCCTTAAGTAAACTGTTTTTAATGACTATAAATTTCTATTTGTAGTCCAATGTAATTAAATGCAATTCAGATTCTATTACACTAATTTACACTCTGCTGTTCACAGTTAAATTTACAGTTCACAAAATATTCCAAGTTTATATAGGTTGCACAATAAGAATGCAGAAGTCTGCATTACTGGAAGTGGTATCAAACTTACTTTAATTTAAGGCTTTACACAGCTTTTATCCATAAATTTTGTCTTGTGCTGTTTTGCATCATTCAAGTCACTAGTAACCAATTTAGTCCCTTAACATTGTTTCTGATTTGGACATTAGACCCCTTAGCTTCTTTACAGTTAACTTAGGTTTTTATTTTCTTTAATAGATATTAACCAGAAAACTTCATTTTAATCAATTAGATTAAATATTATGATCATTCTATTGCTGAAAAAAGGAGCACCTCAGAATCTGAAAAGGAATTTCTGCTTGAAACAATAATTCAGTAACAATAGTGATCATATTGAAGAAACATTGAATTAGCCAAATTTTCTATTGCACACATTTGAACTTTGTAACTGTATACTTTCTGTGACTTTTGTTAATCCTGGTCCCATCTGTCTCTTTTTATCTTTTTATTCTATCATAGACTGTAAAATGTTGCTCCTGTAAAATGTATCTTGGCTGGAACAGTTATGCAGTTAGCTACATATGTATTTGATTTTATGAAACTCAATTCTAAATAAGGAATACTTTTAATTTTTCTGGTGCAGATATTCAAATATCTTTTATTAAACTGAATGAAGCCAGTACTTAAAAATAGCTCCCTGACATTCAGAATAATTGATATGAAAGCAAGAGTAATAAAAATTGCTGGGAAGGTGCAATGCAAGCACTGATTCAGCAACTACCATACTGATTTTGACATTTTCTTTAGTATGTAAGATATTCATCTGTAGGAATTTAGAAACACATGAAAACAATGCTGTCTAGCAAGGGGTGAGACATTGAAGTTACTGTGAGATAACAAACTACAATTCATCATGCAGAGCAGGGCAACTGTACTATATGTATGTCCTTCACTTATACCAGCTGGAGGTAATTCAATCCTCCATGTAGAATCACCTTGTGGAATTTCCTGTCACTCCAAGAACTGCACAGAGACTTTAGGACAATTATACCCCCATGCAATTAAGGATCTAAGGAAAAGAATGCAAGAAAATAAAGACCTTTTTTTTCCCATCAAACACAGGTGGATTTTCATTCCATGAATTTGTCTAATTGTATTATGGACCCTTGGCATCCATAATGTCCTGGGCAATGATCTCCACTGCTTTGGTGTGTGCACAAGCATACTGCTGTTGATTGGAACCTGCCAGCTGGTAATTTCTTTGGCAGTTCCTGGTTCTTGCTTTAGGAGAAACAGTAAATAATTGTTTCCTGTTAGTCTTCTCAGTGACAATCACAATTCAGAAATCTGTTTGTATTTTCATATTTTCCCTTTGTTTTCTTTTCTCAAAGCTAAAAAAATCTTAATCAATTTAATCTCTTCTCTTACAAAAGCCTTTTCATAACTTTGATCATCTTTGCTGCCCTTTTTTATCTTTTCAGTTCTGTTATAATCTTTTGAACATGGTATAAGCAGAAGTGAATACAGAAGTCTAGACACTGCAGCTGTGGATTTAAACAGAGTAATGTTTGGTGTTTTAATCTCTATTCCTTTTCCAAGGTTTATTGTTATTTGAACTGACCTCCTGATGATCTATAAAATGAGATCTTTTAACTGTCCAAAATAATAATAATGTTTTAGATCTGTTTTAGAGTCCATAGTTTGTGTATTGAGAGTTGTTTGTGGGTTTCATCATGTGTTACCTGAATTTGTGGACACTGAATCTCATGAGCCATTTTATTTTAGTCACTCAACAGCATGACATCTGTCTGTAGCTCTTCACAATCACTCAGATTTTACTACTCACATTTGTTTGGTCCCAAAGCTAATTTAAGTGATAGTTTTGCAGTGATCCAGTTGTGTATTTGGGTTCCATATGGTCTGCTGATTTGTTAGGAGTCATTTTATCAATATTCTCTAAAATTTAGTCTATTAATCTTACACTTGAAGGCAACTTTTATGACTAATTTTTATCCCCAAAATAACTGCATTGTGGGAAACTCTTTAGGCTCCTTCTTTTCAGACTTCTTCCCCTCCCCCTTTTTTTTTTCCTTATTTAAGATGTGGGTACTAGTGATCTTTTCTTCTCCTAGGACTGTATTACATGCTGATTTTCTGTCAACCTTTCTGATCCACTGATTCTCTGGCAGCCTCTCATTTTTTCTAGGTTTTTCTTGGTAAAAATTCTCCTCACTACTTGCTATGTCAGGAAGAAATTACCTTCAAAACCTTTTCCATCCTTCCCAACAACATTGGAACATTTTATTCGTTTGACTTTATGCACTTTTCTCTTCCTAATTTGGTCCACAATTTCCACTTTTTTAAGGGTATCTTTTTACTCCTCATGACCTCCTTTACCTTGCTGTTTTATCATGCTGGCTATTTTTCTGTCCTTTCAAAGTGTTTTTGATTAGTGGTATACAGTTACTCTGAACTCCCAATATAGTATCTTTACTCAGTCTGTTACTCTATCTGCAAGCTTTTAGTCTTTTAGTTGTCCTTTCCCATTTCCTTTTAAAAAGCTTTGTCATGTTCAGGTAGTTGCCATCTTTTAAGTTAAAGGTTATTATAGGAATTATCTTTTGCCTTTTTGTTTTCTACAGAGACATTGAATTTGAGTGCTTTATAGCCAGGGTTACACTGTAGCACCTAGATAATGGTGTTTTCAGCTTGGACTGTTGAATGCTAAAAAGTAAATCAAGTAAGTGATGTTTATCCTCTCACGAACTCTTCTACTAGTAGTTTTTAGTCCAATGTACTTCATCATTCCTATATAATTTGGCATTATAATTACACTAGGTTCCAGTGGGTATTTTCTTTCTGCTGCCTCTGTGAGATATCTGTTACATCACATTCCTCACCTAGAACCAGCTGCTGCAGTTCTTATTTTTAGACTTAAAAAATGTATGGAACCAAGTAAATATTGGGTTTTGGTCTGGTTACCAATTTTTATGTGCCCTGTTCACCTGGAATTTTATCTGCTGAAGCTTTTCTTTGCTGCTGCCTCTCCAAATATGGTTATCTTTTACTTTAGCCTTCTTTTTTTTCTTCTTCTTCTTTGAGTGCACAGTTTGTGACTTCACTCTACCTGACAAATTATTTGAAATTATGTGCTTGCCACTTATCTTTAATTTAAAAACATTCCCTTATAAGCAACTCAAATGTCACCAGCCTTTTTTCTGTGCTGGCTTGAATGATGCCTACCTTTATTGGATGCATTCCATTCATTACAAACATTTGCTTGGTTGCTAATTAAAATATACCCTTCTCTTGTCTAAGTCAACTTTCAACCCAAAAATGTATATAAACTTTACTGTCTAAAACGAGAAAGTAGAAACAATCTCTGCACAAATCTGGAAACATTGCAGAAATGTGATGTTATGTAAAAAGTAAAAAAGGAAAAACAAACCAAACCAAAGCAAAACAGAACAAAAAAATCCCAAAGATACAAACAAAACAACAAAAAGATGACACATTTATTTCAAATCTGTTAAAGAGAGATCCAGAGCTTTCTCATTTTCATCTTGAATTTTTTCACTTGTGATTCAATTGACTCATGTCTGCCTCTTCATAGTTAATTTTTATGAAAGACTTGGTAGTTATACCTACTATTAATGTTTTGCTTCCTATTTCTAAGAAAAAGACCCCACATTATATTGGTAGTCTGCCATGACTGCCATCAATCTCCTATTTTCAGGCCCTTCTGATTTTTATTCTCCCTATTTCTGGGAATGTTGGCAAATAGGAATAACATTTTTAAGTACACGTAGTGACAATGTCCCTTTTTGTGTAGTGTGTTAGTAATAATGTATATCAAAGACAATAATTTAATGTTATTTTTATTGTTCCTTCCACTTAATCTGCCAAAAGCCTATTTTAGACTTGTTTCATATCTTTTTGTCATTTTGACTTCCCTCACCCTTGGAAAAATACTTGTAGAGAACTTTCACGAGTTGTTGCAGAATTCCATTCAGGGATGCTAACATCTGTTATTATTATTATTTTTCTCATTCTAGCACAAGTCTTAATCTTTTTATCTTTTCCTACACTGGAACAGCTGTGAAAATTCATCCAACTTAACACTACAGGTGGATTAGTCAAATCACTTTAAATCTTTGCACAGATCTCTTTATTTGGGCTTAAATTACAGTTGTTTGGGCTGACCTTAAATCAGTTCCAAAGTGAATGAGAGCTAAGTGAATCAGAAGCATTTTAATTCTGAATAAGAAGAATAAAAATAAGGAAAAAGATAACAATATAACAATAACAATATAAGAACATCCACAAAAAATATCCACGTGATGGTTTAATGCAATTAAACAAATATTCTTTACCTTTGCCTGTTTAATTGATGAGGATTCATTTTTCAGAGTATTTCAGTGTAACCCTAGACAGAAGTATATGTGATTTTACATGTTCTGATGTTCACTGGTGCACTGGGGAGGTCTTTCATCAAAGCAACACCTTAAGCTGCTTGTCCACCTGTTGTCTACTCCTGCTTAAGGGATGTGATAAGCTGAGAGACTCCTTCTATTGTCTAAGAAGGTGTGACACTCTGTGGGAGCTGATGGGGTCTGTTTGGGTTGCTATGGTTCCTAACTAGTTTGCAACATCTTCATGGGGTTTGCTGCAACTTTATGGCTGGGTCTTGTAAAGGGAGAGTCACAAGACATGAAAGCATATTTTTAATCTGCCTTTATTCCCTGTTGGTCAGATCCTGTCAGGTAAAACTGTCATAGCCTTCCTTTGGGCAAATAACCTATAAAGACCTTGGGTTTAAGGGTTCTCTGACCTTGAAACCAAGCTCCATGTTCTTGCCACAGACAGACTTGTAGTCTCTTTTTCCCTGCAGAAAAGTCACCTGCTTTTGTAATTATTGCAGCTCTTTTTCACATAGAATTTTTGTGAAGATCCAAGGTAAAATCCAGGAAGAGCATTACACTAAGCAGAAAGATCACACAGCCATGATTCCTGATTATGCTGACTTCTGAGTCATGTCTGAAACAGCTTGGCAGAATGATAGCTGGCCCAGGCCAAAGGTGTGCCTGATATCATTCCAGCTGCAAGGACATCATAGGTAGAGTAGTTACATGGTTTAGACAGTTTCCTGCTCTAGCATTTTTACATTTACTAACCCAGATCCAATCAAAGAATCCATAAAGATGAAAACCACATTTTGAGCTCCACAGAGTGTCACACCTTCTTAGACAACGGTAGGAATCTCTCAGCTTATCTGAGAGGTATTAAACCTTTTTTCTTAGATTGTCATTCAATTACAATATATCATTACTTTTAATTCCTTCATCTGTAACCTTAGGAAAAACAAACTTCTTTCCATTTCTGTTTTTAAAAGTGGCTACAATGAAAACTGAGACTTGTGGCGTGTTTGACCCAGTCGTGTCCCATTAATAGCTTGCTTGCTGATTCAAAGGAGCAATGCCATCAATCCTATAGTCAGGATTTCCCCACTGAAAAGAACAAAACAGGTTTGAATGTAAAGCTATGCTACACTGCACTGTCAGGTTGAACAGCTGAAAGGTAGACAAGAATACCTGTAACTCTGTTCAGCTGAGCTTGAATTCTGTCCTGATGCATGCTGAGAATTAGCATTATATGCTTTATTCTCAGTGTTGACTGCCAGACGTGTAACTCTTCAAGCATATCCTGCCATTTGTTCTATCCAGCAGAAATGGTTTTGATTCCAAAGTAGCTCTTCTAGCTATTTTGTAGGAAGAGCCTAGAAGGAGAATGAGTTTGGACAAATAATAAATAAAAATTGACAGTAGTGCTATGGAAAGAATAAAATCCTACTCCTTTTCTTTGTAACAAGCATGAGGATGTAAAAAATGTGTAAGTCATATTTCCAGTTAAAAGACAAAGATACAGCACATTTATTTTGTTAAGTACAGTATGTTAAAGTCCATAGGATGCAGATTTTACCTGCCCCTTAATTGCATTTCCAGATGTTTCTTATCACAGCCTGTGAGAACCAATAACCTCAATCATTTAAATATTGAGGTGACCAAACTGAGAGACCTGCTTGTGCTCAACTGCTTACAGGAACAAAATCCAAGATGGGATCCCACACCTCTATTGAGTTAATATTTATCTCATTGCTCTTTGATTTCCATTACAAAAATGAGAATTAGGTGTGTGTATGGGGATCTGGAGGCAATATGTGCATGCAGTAGATCCAAATGATGTAAGTTTAATGTAGCCATGGAGGTGTTAATAACAGGCTTGGCTTTCCAACCCTTAGCTCACAGACATGGCACTTGTTATTTAATGCTGTTTAGCTTCTGGTTTTGTTTACTTGTTATTATTCTTGGCTTTGATTACTTCCTCAGTGTAGGAGAATCTGACTGGAGCCCCTGTTTATTTCTTATGATCAAATCAAATGACAGCCATCAATGGAGAAAATTTTATTTCTAGTCTTGAGAGCTTCACACGCATGAGAGTGGCCTAGAGGGACACAGCTGTCTCATTGTGCAGTGAACAGAGAATTATTCTCAGATGCATCCTGCTCATCAAAGCCTTAAAAATTATGGCCAGGTTCTTGAACTGCCATTGAAAGTCAGCTGAGAACCAGTGGAAAATAAGAATTATTAATATGCCATGTTGTGGTAGCTTGTCCTTTTAAACCAATTATTTTCTTGTTCTATTAGTATTATGCATGTGTCCTCAACTCTGATTTCTACATAATGCTAATTACAGCAGTATGAACAGGAAGAGATTGTAACAATAATGGTTGCTACTTAATACAACACATGCACACAAAAAAGATGTTTGTTGAGGTAAAAACAGGAATTTCTTTTCCTTTCTCTGTATGTCTAGTGGGGTCTTGAAACTTTGTACTACCTGATGAAGCATGCAGCATATAATTTAAGGAAACAGTGAAACAGAAGACATTCCTAGCATATAGATGTTCAGAATGTTCTTTTTTTTTTTCCTTTTCTGTCATCATCACATATTCCTTCATCTAACTGACCTTGAACCAGTTGTTTTTTACCCTCAGATTGTGTGACACCCTGGTGGTGATGTAACTTCAGAAGCAGATGTAAGGCCAGGGTCTGTTTGTGACTCATAGCAGCTATACTTTATACTCTCTTTGAATGTATGTGGCAAGCATGTAACTTGTGGTTCCAGGTTTCATGGGGACAGTTGTGTCCCTGCTGTGAAGAATTCAAATCCTAGAAGTGCCTTCTGTGACCAATTTTCTTTGAGATGGAAGCAGCTGGCACCTGGGAAGGACAATTCCTAAGAATTCATTAATGTGTTTAAAATGAGAAGGAAATCTTTAATGTTAAAGGGAGGGACATAAATGTGACTGTCCATGACAAGTGTTATCTCCATGAATGCATGATCCTCCATGTTCTTTCTAATGTTAGGAAGTTAGGTTCTGTGAAGGCACAGTTTCACAGTTTTAACTGGTCTAAATCAGTTAATTCATCTTGGTTCCACTGACATGCTATATTCCCTTTTCTCCAAATGGGGATTTTTGAGAAGAAAAGGTTAACATGGTCCTACAGCAAGCCACTTCAGAAAGGTGAACTGACAGAAAACTATTTGCTTTTTGCTTTGTTTTTTGGGGTTTTTTTCGTATTCTTTTAGCCACTTGAACATATTCACCATAGGATTAAACCGGGGTAGAAATACATTCACACTAGATGCCAGGCAGGACTAATCTGGCTTAGTTTTACATCCTGTGGAACCACAGCCTAACAGAACCAGGTCTTTTCTACTGGTGTTTGCTAGCCTGAAAGGTCAGGAATCAACACTGCAAAGTTCCTTAAAGCAGAACAAAAATATGGCGATTGTTTATTTTATATCTCTGGGTAAAAATCTGATTTTTGACCAAATGAAGAAGAGGACACTTATTTTAGCCAGTTTCTGTTTCAAGAGTTTTCTGGAATTAAGCACATCCTAGCACAGAAATTGTCATCTACATTTCAGAGATACTGCAATGGAATTTAACAGAAAAAACCCCACCAAAACAACACAAAGAAAAAAAAAGAAAAAAGAAAAAGAAATCTCTTTATTCATCTTCTAAAAAAAATCACATTCTTTGAATAACAGTTCCTGCTAGATACAGGCCAGATGTTACATGATAGTCTCAAACTATTCACAATACCTATTCCTGCAATTGTGTCCTATTTTATTTTATCTTTTTAATGTAAGCTTCTTGTATTGCATGTAAGATGAATAAATGCCTGCTCTGAGTATGCAAAACCCATAGATCTTAAAGTTTAAGCAGTAGGTTGGATTTTCAAATTACCAAATCAGAATTATAGCAAGACAGAAATTATCATCAAACTCTTAAAGTGAATGCATTCATATTACATCATATTTTACAGGGTACATCTTAATTATAAATCATATTTACAGGTCAGAGCTTAAAGGTTTCATTAATACTCATTTTTTATTATTTACATTTGTTTTACAGGCCTAATAAGATTACAAGAACAATTTTGGTAGTAACTACCCAAGAAAATGTGTAATTTTATCCTTCTGGAATGAGCAAATGGTGCAGATTTCTGTTCATTTTTTATTTCTATTTAGAGTATGGACTTTACATTTTCCCCTCTTAAATTGGACAATTACAAGAAGGATATCAAAGAATAATGTCTTTTTATTGCAAACCATGAATGTCTGCTATGAAATAATTCCTTTCCCAAGAGAAAGTTCAGACTTGGACTGCAGAAAAAAAAAAGAATTTTTAAAGATTCCAACATTTATAGCAGTCAGATTTTGCAAATGTAACAGAAGTGCAGATACAATGCATTTAGTTAAATGTGTTAAAACTCACAAGGTGCTAATATCAGACTTTAAAATTATTTTTATTTAATTAGTCTAAGCCAAGAAGGTAGGCAGTCCACTTCTAGAGCATGAGGTTTCTTAACTTTTCTAGTAAAGGGGGAGGTAGATTATGGAGGAATTCTAAATGGAAACATACATTGGAAAGAATTTCTAGTTCTGACAGGGATTCAGGACTGAAATTTTCCCCTTAGCAGAACAAGAAGAGAAAATCAGGCATGAGGACTGCCAGTACTTACATGTGTTTAAATTCTTCCCACATCACCAGTTGATTGACATCTTCAATAAGCTGCTAATGATCCACTCCATTTGCTTTAAATGAGCCTTAAATTTTTAGATCTGGTGTAGTTTTGTAGGAAGTGGGAATTAAGTGGATTTAATTGCCTTTTTTCAGTTTTTGTTTTTGTTTTTCTGTAATTCCTCATTCAAAGGAATGGTATGCTTTGCCATCACAAGAAAGTTTCTCAGTAGTCTTTTCTTTGATTTGAGTTCTAGATTGAAAACCGTGCACTAGTTCTAATGAATCAGTATTCTCACCCAGGCTGCACTGTGTGTTAGGTACCAGCTATTCATAAAACAAGAGCTTTTCTCATGCTGCCTTTCAGTGTTTTTAATTTAGCAGCTGTCTTGGATAGGGCTGTGAGCATGTTGGAAATCAAAGGTGACTCTGGTTCTGTTCATCAGATGAGTTGGTACTGCATTTTTATTAGTTTATTTGCTTTCCTTGTACTTTGATAGTTTTATTCCCTAGGGCACAGAGCTGAGAATAGAGATTGTAACTATCATGCCAGATAAGGAAATCAACGTAAGGGATGATGCAAAATGTGTTGTCTCTGACAGTGAGCAAGCAGAGGCTGGCTTGTGTAAAACAAATTTTTACAGTCTGGCTGTGATGGGCTATTCTTACCACAGTGATACCTGCTGAGGAGCTATCTTATATTTAGTTGCATTGTAATAACATTTCTTTCAAGAAGTGAATTACATATCTGGAGAGAATTGATGGTACTGGCAACCACAGCTGTTAGTATGCAGTTGGCATTTTACATTCAGGAACCAACATCTGTACTGGTGCCAGACGCTAACTAATCTTTGATTGTGATAGAAGACAAATATTGGCAAGAGCAGTGCAAAGTGGGGAGCAGGACATCAAAGTGACTATCAACAGAAGACTTTATTGCTTCAAAATGAATAGCACATGATCTTTCCCCTGTAGGAATGAATAAAAACTTAGAAGATATGATAAGTAGTGAGCTATTCTACTTCAGTTCACATTGGACAATTGTATGGACAGTACTTCAACATATGAAATCTGAACTCAGGCTTCTGCTGCAGGGTTATTAATATTACAGTCCCTGAATCCATATGCAATTAACTTTCCACAAATATTTGTGCTAGATCATATCTGCATCAGGTGGAGTGTATATGACTGTAAATTTTACATAAACAGTATGGGGAATGGTACTCCATAGGATCCTCAGTCCTGAGCAGAGAACAGATCCCCTGTGCCTCTCTGCATAACCTCTGCAGTTTATACCTCCCTTCAAAAGGAGAACTATGGATTGCACTTATCTGGTAGACCACACTTTAGCCACTGCACTTTGGAGAGAAGGGAGTATGCCATTAGCTGAGTTTAAATGAAATACAATATCTGGTATAAAGCAGTCACTGTGCTCTCTGTGACCTCATCCCTGTAAGGCAGCAGCTAATCAGCATTATCTGGTGGGGTCTTTCTATTGTGTCCTCAATCCTACCATTCCTATCTGTTCAACAAACGACATGATCTTTTATCTGCCTTTGTGTCTCCAACGAGCATAAGTCTGTGGGGGGTGGGAAGGAGGAAGGTGGGGGGCAGGAGGAGAAGGAAACTAACCTTTCCAGCTCCATTACAGACAGAACAATTTGGTTTTGTAATTAGAGCTCAGCAGTGATCTCTGTTTATTTCACTGATACTCAGCTCGGTGTAAACAGAACTCAATTCTGACAACTGTTTAGCTCACGGCACAGTTTTATAGTATTAAAGGATAATGGAAGACTTATTAGATTAGCTTTTGCCATGATCTTTTAGTGTCCCAGATAATTATTATTTGTGATACAGCTGAATGGTTTAGGCTTGTATTATTATTATGCATTCATTTCTGTGTATTACTTTATGTACTGTTGATGGGCACTAAAACATGCATTAGGAAGTATACATTTAGTCAGATTGCACAAATATTAGTGGTATTTTCAAGTGGCTCAAATTGTTCTTTTTCTCAATTTTATTTCATTTACATCTTAACAGTACTTTCCTTTTCTTCTTTAAAAGAAATTAGTCCAATTTTCTTCTTCATCATTATTATTTCTCTTAATCACTCTTAGGAACACTTTGGTGACTTCTACCATACTCCTTTGATCCAAACATTACATTACATTCCTGCCCTAGCATTTTACTTTTAACATTCCCCCTGTTTCATGTCTTTCGGTTTTCTTGCAAATTTTTCTTGCACTATCACTTTTTTCCATGTTTCTTAGTGTTTTAGACCATTCCTGTTAGTTACATACTGTTCTTCACCTTGCTATTTGATTTTTCCTCTTATTAACTCTTAATGATGGTATATTGTTTCTCTCTCTGATCTTATAATTAGGTTTTCACCTTTTGATCGCCTTTTATTCTGTTTTGCATAAGGCATCTGTTTTGGGGTTTTTTTACCACTTTTCCCTACTTAATTTTCCTCTTTTTTTTTTTCTGGCTAACCTCATTCTATTAGTTTGACTCCCTCTGATCAGACACATTGCTTCTAATCTTTTTTATTTCTAGTAAGAATTTCACCTACTGTTTTGTTCTTGTTTACAGCTATGTAATTTTCTTTTTGTAGAAATTGAAGTTTGCAACTTCCTGGCAGTTCTATAGATTAGGACAATACATCTGCAGGTGATTACTTGGTCATCTTGGACACACATCCTAAATTACTGGAATTTATGAAGAAGAAAAAATATGAAAAATGGACATTTCATATTTGAATTGTTGCACTTTCTCTTAAGGTGCATCAGGAAAGTGTGTCTATGCAAGTGACTTAACAATTAACAAAACATGAGAACTAGTCCATGAGTGAAATGCAGGTTTTTTTTCATCTCAGTCTTCAAATGAACATTGGTGGCTCAATTTATGAAAGCATAACAGTTGCTGAGGGCAAAGAGATCTCTCTCAAGGTTAATGGCCCCAAATCCTTCCTGACCTAAACATATTTCAATGTGGGTTGTTTGTTTGTTTTTTTTTCAGATTATTTTTTAAATTTGTTCTTCAAAACAAAAGTCCAACAAGAAAGCAGTGTAGTAGTAGCCTCTCTGCTTATCTTTTATATATTAATCTTTATGCTGTATTCATTACAGTGTGCTACCATCCAGCAAGATGGTTTGTTGCTGGTTTTGTTCATGTCAGTTATTTCATGCTTATGATTAATATTTTTGTTTGCCCAAGCAAAATGTAGTAACTTAAAAACATTCAGGCCTCTCAGCGATATTTTCAATTTGAAAGTGAAAGGTATATATCTTTCTGAAAAGATCAGTCTTCTCAAATGGGCATAGTGTGAAAGAGGAGGTTGCTATCATCACTGTGTAATAGCAAAAAAAAAGGATTATAAATATATATGTATGCTTTACACATATTCTGCCAAGCTATCATGAAAAGAACAAGTAGTTCTCTGAAAGTCAGCCCTTTCCCATATTGCTTTTATTATGTATTAGATATTCCTATTCATTCTGTTGATACTCATCACAGCAGTATCTGAGTACCTCCCAGTGGTGTATTAAGCTCTTGACTTAAGATCTCACAGTTTCTTTCCAGAAGGAGAAAACAGCTGAGTACCTCAAATTTAAATGAATGCATTTTTTAGTAGCCTCTTTCCCAAAGGACTCCAACTCTAGTTAAAATTTGTAATTCTGGTTGAAGTATGAAATGTCATATTGATATATATGACATTTCAGCTGAGAAGTGAGGACCTGAACAAGAGCAGATCACTTTCTGCTTGACTAAGACAGTTTTGCAGCCAACTAGCAAAAAGGGAAAATATTATTTGCAGGTTGTCTTTTGTGACAACTTCATACTAACAAAGTTAGTTGCCCAACCCGTGTGCAGGACCTTGCACTTGGCCTTGTTGAACTTCATGAGGTTAATGACTCTTCTTCTTCATTTTTGGTACCCAAAATAGAGAGAGATTACTCAAAAAGTATTTTAGTCTCTATATTCAGAATTTAACCTGAATTTCCCTCTGAAAGAGCCTATCTTTTTCCATAGAGTAAGTAGCATAAAACAACTAACTTCTTAATTTACATATCTAAGCAATGTAGCCTTCCCAGAACACAGATTATTTTACACTAGTACAGTTTTAACCCCAGAAGACTACAGTACAGTTCTGTGAGTCTTTCAAAACCATTTACTCTCCTGAATTAGCATCATTTTCCTGAGGTAAAGAGAGGTAAAGCTGTCTGCTCCATGCAAGCTGTAAGCTTTTCAGTCCATGTCATGTGAATGTTATCACATATTATATACAATATAACAACTAATCATGATATATAGATAAGATCTGAAATTGACACTGATAATTATGCTGTTTACCACAAGTATGGGGTTTAATTGTGGAGGATAGGTTCTGTTATTGCTTATTTCTGACAAAAAAGTATAGCACATTTTCCCTAGATCAAATAAGCTAGACAGATCTCATGGTTGGCAGTACTAAATAATGCAGAGATACAATAGTATAAGAATAATGAATACATTCTCTTTTTGTTTAGATCAACCTCCAGTGTGCTGTCAAGTCTGTGTCATGACCCAAGTCCATACTGACTTTTCAAAAACATTAAACATGATTTGTTTTTTTGTTAATTATCATCTTCCTGAGTTTGCTCAGGATTTAGATCATTGAACAGTGAATGTCAGTTTGTTATAGTTGGTGCATCTCTTAGCATTTATTACAATAATATTTTTTGTAAAGAACAAAAAATTTACTTATTTGATTGTCTCTCCTAGATAGGATCAGTACCAGCCACCTTCCAGATGTCATCCATTGTCTTCCAAAGCTGCAAGGAGCATGATCCATTTGGATCACTATTATCTTAGGGTCTGATCCTTTTTGGTGAACAGCTACATTGAATTTTGGGACTTTGGGTAGGCATAACTTGCCTTTATTGCTGAAGTATATACAATATTTTAGGAAGCCTTCTGAAAATGAGCTATGGGGGGTTTTTTTGGTTTTGGGGTTTTTTTTACCCTCTCCCCACCCAACCTCCCCCTTGTTAAGCTAATAAGCTTCACTCTAAATTGCAGTCTGGCTTGATCAGTTCCAAGAATCCCAATTTTCTTGACACACGAGTCCCTAGTAAGTAACAAAACACTACAGGGCAGGTAGTTCCAAGCAGACCTCCAAGCTAATTTCAGGGTACACCAGATGCAAGGTGTCTTGCAGTTTCTTCTCACATGCTTTAGTGTTTCCTGCCTGCTTCCAAACAGCCTGTTCTGCTTTCGTTCCTTTGCTGGGAGCAGATGAGGACGATGCAGAACAAAAAGAGTTTTCTGCAACTTCAATGATTTAAAAGTGAAACTCTAAAGACAGTCTTTTCAAGCATATGCTGAAGAACTCCTTCCTGGAAATAGTATTTTTTTCACAAAGTAATTTTTTGCATTACAAAAGAATCTTTCTGATACATATGCACATCCTTATGGCTAACTTGACTGGGCACATTACAAAAGCTATCCATGTAATCTTTCATTATTAAAACAGCTTCTAACATTAGATAGTGTTTAAAAAAAATCAAATGCTTTTTATTGCTTTATCACAAAGGCAGATTTGAAATTGCAGCTTGGTTTAGGTTGGGGTTTTTTGTCTTTTTTTTTTTAATTTGGAAATGATTTTTAACCTTCTTTTTGGGAGGGAAAGCAGACATCTTTCAGAAGAATAAAGGAAAATGAAATAATCTTATAATCTAGAACTATCCTGTGTGTAATTTTCCCCAAAGAAATGATCTTAATCTTTTAGGGTTTATAGAATTCATATTTAGTCATTCTTTTATTCATCTATGTCAAACCAACTTTACTACTACTGCAACAGCATCATTTCTCTTTTACTTTAAAACCTGCAGGTTAGGAGCTGAAGTTTTGTGACCTTCTTAAAGAACAAATGTTTTATAGATAAACTAGGAATTTCCTTGTGTCTTCTGTGCTAATTTTTAACTGTTTGTCACCTCTTGTGAGACTAATAGCAGATACTATTTTTTCTGCAGAATCTGCCAAGTCATGTGGTGTCTCATTAATAAAGGGTAGTGTCTCATCCAACTAAAACATAATAAATATGTGAGTGAAACTCCACATACATGTAAAAGTTTCATGCAGCAAATAAGCTGGAAAAAATGTTAAAATCAACATTTTCTTCTCAAGTCTGTTAGCAGATAGGGAAAATATACAGTAGTTGCCCCAAATACTAAAAACAAACCAGGGAAACAGTGAAAATTTGGGAAAAAACCCCAAACAAACAAAAAAACAAGCTAAGCCCCACACCAACCAAAAAATCAACAGGTTATTCAGTCTTCAGAGTGACATCTACTTTACTAAACCCATGAGGAAAATATTCACCTTTATCAGGCTTGTTTGGATTCATCTTTTTTAAACCAATTTAACACTCATGGAATAATTCCAGTTAAGGTATTTATGCAAATATGAAGAATCCTCTAATTACAATAGGTTGTACTTTTAATTATACTTACTGTGCTTTGTTTATTTACAGGTATCACATAAAATTGAATTAATTCTATTTCTGCATAATCTTGTCTTTTGTAATTTTTATCTTCCTTTTCCCTAGTGTGAACTAAAGTGAAGATTTACTAGACTTCTAGTACTTTTTTCTCAGTTAGCCCTGCCTGCTTTAAATACTTTTTCCCAGATGAATTAAGATCCTTTACTTATCTTAAGCAGTGAACTCTTGGGGAACTCAGGGGAAAACAGCATCTTTTATCTGTTTCTGCATGGAGGAAATCTTACCTTTTAGTGGACCTTTTGAACATCTGTCAGTACAACATTTTTCCATCTCTTTTAGGCTAAATGTCAAGTGCTAATTACTGAAATGAAGTATTGAAAACTTAGGAGTGTTTATCATGGAGCCATTATTACTTTTGAGATCTGTAGTGAGTTTATATCAAATATAGTAAAGTAAAGGAACCTTACTTTGGAGAAAACACAAACACAAATGTATATTGAAAGACTGTCAACCTTTATACAAGGTTTTGAAAGGTCTGGAAGTCTTTCTGGAGAGTGTGGTGAGGCAGTATCTATCTCAATTGAATTCCTTCTGCTTTAACTGTATAAACTGTGAATTTCACTTTCTCCCTTGAAATGCACTACCTATCACAATAGGAACATTATGAACATGTGCATTTCTCAGACTTATTTTCAGGTGCTTCCATATGTTGTGAGAGTATACTTCAAGATCAGGAAAGAAGTGTATACAAATTAAATGAGAAGCCAAATTAAAAAAAAAAAATGGAAAGGAAAGAAACATCTGCAGGGCATCAGTGTGAAAAAATATTTAAGCTGCCTGTTACTAACTACTCAACCTGTTTTTTACTGGATTTCTGCATAATTATGTTATAGAGGAGGGGGAAAGAACAGATGTTGAACAACAATTGAAAATAAGAAAATGAGACAAAAAAAATGTAGTAGTTGTGGCTGCTCTCAGCTAGAGATTTTTTGGCAAGGATTCTAGACAGCAATCTATTTCTCAAATTCATTGCCCATTTCTGCAAGATTAATGTAAACCAAAATGTTTCTTTTTAAGTCTGATAAGTTGAAGAATTAGACAGCTCCAATAATACCCAAGTCAGTCTTTCAGAAAGCAGCTGACTGTTTCCTCAAGCAGTTTCATAAATTAGATTAAATGAATATGATATCAGGTCAGAAACCCTATAAACTCTTTTCATGGGAAGTTGTTGGTGGCTTATGTAATTAGCTGGTTTTTTCATGCTTTGCAAATATCCAAATAATCCATAGAAGAAAAATTTTTCACAGTCTTTGTGGAATGCATACCACAAAACTATACCTGTGTGTTTGTCTGCCCCCTTTTCTCACATTTGCATCATACTTTTAAGAAAACTGAACTGTCATTTTTTAAGAATGTCTCAATTTTTCCTCTCCACTTAGTTGATATTTTCTGGCACTAGGTTTGAAAGCATTATGAAATTGCTGTCAGGATAGAGCTTTTTAAAGAAGGGGGCTGAAACTACATTCAGAGTTCCCACACTAAACCATGTACATCACTACTCCACTGTACACTCCCTTTTACCCTTAATGGGAGTTATTTCTGAATATGCTCTCAGGTGGCTCTTAACTGAAAGAATTGTGCACTTTAATGCAACTGCTGCTTCCCTTTTTCAGAGGTGGCCATTCACAAGGTTAAGATAAAATCAAAAATGATTTTGGGAGAGGGATTCAGATGTGAAATGAATCCTGTCCTTGAAGTTTTTATTTTCTTCCTGTTAAATAAAAATATTTTATTTTTCAAGTGTTCCCAACTTTGCTTTCCTTTGCTATCTTCATCTTACATACCACCACTTGTAGGCTTCAGTCTGTTGAACTGCCTCTTTCAGGTGAGCAAATGCTTCATCTGTTAACTGTTTTCTCTTGTGATCCAAAATTTACCTGCAAAATTATAACACTATTCAGGGTTGATTTTTGAGAACTCACAGCTTCCAAAGTCACAGCTCAGAACTGGATAGGCAGTGTTATTTTATGAAGACCTTACAAGTAATTTGATGAAGAAACCATACATTTGTATGCATTTTGTATTCAAAGGATTTGGACAGAAATTTCCTCTGGAAAGAAAGTATTTAGAACTATATCACTCTCTTATTCTATCTGCTTTGGTGCTACAAAGCTTCTAAAACAAAATATGCTGTTTGGAGGATGTGTAGATGGGAAAAAACCTAATGTGAACTTGCATTACTTCAAGTGTGTGATGTGTGCATGTGCATTTTCTAGATACATTCTTATTACAGATTCTTACTGTAATTACAAGTGAACAGCAGCAGCTCAATGTTATAGTATGTTTAATACTGCAACTATGCCATTACCACCAATCTTTATAGGAAAGCCTGGTTCATGGGTACCAGGGAGTTGATGGATCTGTCTGCAGTATCAGAACAAATCTTTCTTATGATTCATTTTTTTTGCCATAGATAAGCCATAAAATGAAGACAGTAGATTGATGAAGGTTTAAGTTTTCTGCTCTTGTTTTAAACAGTAGATGTAGAACAGGTTTTATAGCCTGAAGCTGAACTGTCAACATTAAAGATGTAGGGACTTAATACCTTCTGAGCTGGGCAGAAGAATTACTTCCCACTTTTTAGTGCAGATTAAACACCACACAATATAGCTCATTACTACCTAGTGTAAATTTATTGAAAAGGCAGTTTTTGTTAAAGCATGAAATACTTTGTCTTATTATTATCTGCTGTACTGCAAGACAGAGATTTCAGCTGAAAATGAGAAAGTTTTCCATTTATAGTCTGCCTGTCCACATTTTGAGAAATTCTATACCTGACCAAAAACATAAATCTTGAAATATTGTTTCTGCTTTTTGCCTGTGTGAGTGGATGTGACTGTTTCTGTGTCTCACTTGGTGCCAGGTAACTGCAGTCAGTATGCAATCATGAGTTTACTAAATCTGTACTTCATGAGGAAAAATCCCAGAACTGATTACAATATACAAATTAAAATAACTAACTGTGGTAACCATTCAGGTTTTGTTCAGCCTTGAAGATTATTTCTGTGTCTTATTTTTAGTTCTGCATATTTTTATTCAATGAAAAAGTTAAATTATGGGCTCTTTAGAAAACTGTATGTCAGCTATCTAAGGAGGAACAGAGGAAGACAAACATGAGCAGACAAAAAGAAAAACAAGTGAAGAAACAAAAGACTGAAGAATGAAAAAATAAATAAAAATATACTTTTCAAACATTTGGAAACAGTTTCTATTTTGTGAAAGCAAACGTACTCTTTAGAGTTATTTCTCCTGTTCATCAGCACAGATATACATATTTATTTCTAAAAAAGAGATCCTCACAATGTGCATAGGATAAAAGTCCTGCTGTTTTTATTTCAGCTCAGATAAAGACCTAGAGGTGTGGAAGAATTTAAGTTAGGGCCTATCTAGATCAGTTTTGAACATCACTTAAAATTCATCACATTTCTTTTTCTCACAAAGTGAAATTTATTCTTAGTTTTAGATTATGGCACTGGTTACAATTACATATTGTTGCTATATTTTTATAACAGAACCAATACTGGTAAAGTAATCTTCAGGTAAAAACATTGTGTTGAAATGCATTCTGGCTTACAGCTTACTGGAGATAAAACCTCTGAGCTACACAGTATTTTTTTTCCAGTTTTGGTTAATACCACTTTAAAAGTACACCTAATACAGCTGAGCTTAACCACAACCATTGAAATAAGCTAAAAGCTAGACTTGGAGGGATTTGTGAGTAAGTGAAGAAAAGAAACTCTTTAAGAAGAGTTTTTTATAATCAAGGATTTTATTTTTATTTTGTTTTTAATAAGATTATACCTTTAAGCAAAGAAGATGTATACCAGACATTCCATGAATGTTTGCCAGTATGAATTAGGTGCATACTTGTAAGGTTTTGTTTGTTCTTTAAATTCTTCAGAATGACCTGTTGATAAAAGTTCCATTTCAAAAGATTTTCTTCTGTTGAAAGTGACATGCTTGATCTTGCTAGGTTTTTCTTGACTTGAAAGTTTAAACTCATAAATCTCCCTTCCTTGTGAGAATTGATCTCGGATGCTGCTTAAAATTGTATCCAAATAGGTGATATTTACTGTGGGCTGAAGGTTTATAATATAGTGCATGCTGGAGAATAGTAAGTCTAAACTTGCAATTCTGATTAAGGGGAACAGTTCTCTGCAGAAGTATTGCCTCAGCTCTTCTGCTTTTTTCTCTCTGATCTTTATATTTTGATCTGATAGAAGTATGCTGGCCTGTAATCTCTTGAAATTTCTCCTTTCGTGTTCTTTGCTCAAAGTGTTAAAGCCTAATCTGTTTGATTTTTTTAAGTAGCACTAGGAGATCTTTATCCTTATGGAAGGGATAGGACTGTAAGCCAGTTAACTTAAATGAGTTCTCTCTCTTGACTGGTGTAGGGTGATATGGTTTTCATTAATCATGTGTGAGCGTGTTGTTGTGTGATGTAACACAGCTGGGCACAACAAGCTGGAGCGTGTCTTCCAAGAAATTTCAGAACAGCTTTCTTAAAAGCTGCTGTGAAAGAAATAGCATGTTTTTGTGGCAAGACTGATTAATCAAAGTAGGCCTTTCCTAACAGAGAAACAAAAAGAATCCAATTAGATGTCAGTTCTGCAGCTCTGCTCATAATCACTGCCAAGATTCTGTGTAGAGTGTCTTGTTATAGGAGACTAATAATGTTGTATGTAGGGTAGGGAACCTAGTATTTTCAAATATTTCAAATAAAGATGGTAACCTGCAAATTTATTTAGACATTTGGAGTGCAGTTTTGATCCACTTTTATGCAGTTAATTAGCAATGAGATTCAGATCAACTAAGTTTTTACATCAAGGTGTGCATTGTGTTGACTCTCTTAAGTAGTCCTCCATGTGCTGTAATAAGAAGTTTGACACCTACCTGGCACATGGACTCCTTCCTTGGAGGGACACAAGTGTCAGAACCTGGAGCTATGTCCTACATACATTCCTTAGGTGGAAAAGCATGTACTTGTCTGTGTGAACAGCACAAAGTATTACTGCATGCTGAATGAAAATACCTGAGTTAGTTCAGTGTCAGAATAAATCTGGACACATTAGTGAATCTTTTTTAATCAGGATAATCTGTTTCTCAGTGTGAAGTTATTTAAACATGGTTTACACTTTTTTTTTTGACAGAAAGTGATATTTGAAAACTTAGCCAATAAGTAATTTATAGTAGAATTTGTGATCTTGGTGTCTTACATATATTCAAGAAAAACAAAAAATCCTGGGTAGAGAAATCAGGCTTTCAACAACAATTAGGGAAAAAAATTAGATTTTTTAGTTACATTTTCAGATTTTTTAAAGGAATAACTCCATGAAATTGCAATCTGTGTCTGCCCGTTTTCCTGATTACCTGCAACTTCTGAACTGGTATCTATGCCAGGACACAGGACTCTAAAACAAATTTCCACAAATTTTGTGAGTATAGACAGCTGTAATAGACTATATAAGTACCCAATATAAGAGAAAAAATGATGTCACAGATTATTAGACACTGAAGACTCTTGACTGAAGAAAATCATCAATAATACCTCAGTTACCAAGCAATCTGTGTCTTTCAAGACACATTATTCAATAATAATAATACAAAAAACCTGCAGAAAATAAGACTTAATTAGTTCCATTGCTCATGAAACTGTTTATTGCTGGCATATTATCTTTGTAGACAGTGCAAGGTCTAGCGAACAGAAACAGGTCTAATGAACAGAATTAAACGCACGGAGACTAACAGCCCCATGGAGGAGCTCAAGGAAGGCTAACCTATCATGATCAGGAATATTAGTGGAAGCAAGATAACAAAATGGGAGATGTACAAAAATATTCAGAGCTTTGAAAAAAGTTGAAATTTCCTTTGATGGCAGAAGGAAATTCAAGAAATGGAATTGTCAACGAAATGACACTCCAAAAATCAGGGACAAGCAATCTGACTTCTGAGGCTCTTGAGAGGCAGGACAGATATTTGATTTGCAAATACTGGAAGAATATAAATTCATTTAATGCAAGGGGGAATTGTCTTTTTCTTTCCCTTCTCATAGTCTTTAAGCAGAATAAATTAGACTGCTAATAGCTCCTCAGCTTCCCTTGACCAGCTCCCAGGTTCAGAGTCATGCATTCAGGGTGCTTTTGGGAGGTCTCTGTAAGAGAGGGAAAATGCAAACACCACTAGTATATTTTCTGAATGCTGTAGATTTTGCTCAAAGTAAGCAAGATAAGAAGGTGATAATTATTAATCATCCACAATTATCACTAGCTATATTGACGGGACAGGTTACACTTCTATGATAGAGTACGGTTATAATATATGTCCTTTCTAATGCCTTATAGCATCCTGTTAAGTTATCCTCTCTTTGTGATTCTTTCCCTCCTTATAACGTATCTCTAAGGGTGTTTGTTAAGAAAAAGCTTTTTAACAGATGTCCTTGTGCTCTGGGATGAATGTATTAAGGATATAGAGTTGTCTTCACACTTCTCACAATCACCTCTTTTCACCTCTTCATGCAGTGAATACCTCCAGCTTGTTGTCACTGTACTTGATTGCACCATAAAAGGTTTACAAGGTCAAAGCTAGTCTTGTATATTTTGTTTTGTCATGCAAGTCTTGCAAGCTGTACTCTCATACTTTCCATTTCAACATTGCTTTTTTTTTTTTGCATTTTTAGAATTACTTTTATGATAATTAATAGTGTAATCAAATATTCTTCATATATTTGTGTGACAAATGTATGAAAATGTATGCATTGTAGACATTGCTTTGTCTTTGTTGTATATACTCAATAATATTCTTGTGAACATCCATGTTGTATATATATGAAAATGATATATATGAAGGTGATCTCTGACAAAATGTCAGTGGGATACAGTAAATTAGCTTTGTCCTGTAACTTTGCCAGGCTCACCTGCCCCTAACCCAGTAGTCTGTTTTCCCAGGATCCTACTGTTGCAAAACTGTATGTACATCAGGGACATATTAAAAAATAAAAATAAAAATCAATTGTCAGATAATTATGCTGCAAAACTTTGGTCAAGGTGGAATTTTCCCAGATGAAATTAATGCCTGCACTAATAGCAGCTTCTCTGTGTAAGCAAGTGTCACTATCAGATGCCCTGGGTCAGGAAGATGATGTGTTCATGTTTGATTTTAATCATGTGTGATTCCACTGAAAATGAGGCAACTTGTATATTCTTTCTGAAAGCCTATAAAAAGTGAAAGACTAAAATATATACTGTCAATACTTGAACAACAAATTTGATAGAAATTACTATCATGAGGACCCAGTACTCCTGAAGATGTAGATGATACAGAATAAATGACATTTTAAAGTGATTTTGTCTTTTTGCTGTCCCAAACACCTGCCATTTCCCATAGTTTTGGTGGGTAAAGAGAGGCTTAAATTCGAGTGTATTTTGGCATCCAGGTTATTACCACATTTTTAGATAATCACATGGCACGACTTAAGGATTTTATCTATATTAGAGATCTGTTCTCAGAAGGCTTCACATTCCCCATTGCAGCCTTTGATAGTTCAATTAGTCTCTCAAAAAGTTGGGAAGAGCTGATAAATTCACTTTAATGTTAAATCAAGTACCCCAGCAGGTTTCTTTTAATATGATGGCTTCTCAGGGAGTTTAGCTCTAGAGGTGATACCTCCTAAATACAACTTTCTGAAAGGAATATGTAGGTCTTTGGAGCAGATTAAAAGAACTGTCTGTACCAACATAGCTTCTCACCATTAATAAAGTTACTTCAGATCATGACAGAGATCTCATTCACTTGGGTGGTTGTCCATCTAGTTTAATATATTTTAATTGGCAGCCTTAGATCCCTTTGTGGAACAGATTCCATGAATATGATGAATGATCCCAGGAACAGTGAATGTCATTAAACAAGCTGAAATTAACCCTTCCCTTTAAACATTGCCTTTTGGGATTCCCAAATCCTATTGACAGATACTGATTGCTGAATAATAAATAGGAAAGGATTAGCTAGATCAGTACTGACTGTGTCCTTGGAGGATGCTAACAATAATGCCAGTTCTGTTTGTCTACCTCTAGGAAATGAACAAAGAATATGTTAGAGGCAAAAGATGAACAACAGGATTTAGTGAGGTAAATGGATGCATGTCCCTGCAGAAATCAGATAGCAAAGCAGAGAGGAAAATCTTAACAAGAAAATACTACTTACTACTTACAAACAGTTGGCCTTAATAGGCAGATTGTCATTGACCTTCTGAACAGGATTACAGTTTTGCTGGAAGGAAGACTTGAGTGTTAGATGTATTCATTCATGTCATCAAAGATGCATGTTGTCATCATAGCTAGAGCAGGCTAACTGTGACACTGAAAGCTTATGGAAAATGCTGTATTTTCTTCTCCAAAGGTAGAAAATGAAAAGTGACAGAAATATATATATATCCCTCTCTGTATGAAATGCTTTATTCTGTATTTTTACTCTATTTTGATTTCCTGTTGGAAATTAAATAGACAACTGTATTCAAGGATAATATTTTCTGATTGTTTTATAAAACAGCTTCTCACAGTAAGCAAAATAAATATATTAGTTTAGATATGATTTTTCAGGGAAAGATTGAAAATAAATTTCTGATTAACTAATCCTAGGAAACTTCAGGGAAGCCATTTTATATAAATGTTTAGATTTACTGTATGATTTCTTTTCTGGTTTTAGAAATGAAAATCAGACATATAATAACTTCTTATTCAGAGCAATTAACCTATTAAAGAATTGCCCTTTATTTTGCAATGTTAGCTTTATTTTTCTTTCCACAAAATTTTTAACTTTTATTGTGTTCTTTTTAATAGCCCTTAGGTTTTTTTCCTACTAAAAAAAAAAAAACATGCTCTAAACCTGAAAATATCTACCCCAATATATGCTGTATCCCAATATATGTTGTGAATATTAGCCTTACAACTGTGTCCAATAATGGCTCTGAAACACTTCTTGAAGTTATGCAGGTGTAATGAACTGTGGATGAAAATGTTGAAGGTACTTTGTAACATCAAACAACATTAGGCCCTTAGACTCAGACAATTTTCTGAGTGCTGAAAAGCTTTAAGACAGCTAATAGAGAAAGCCAGACTAATGGGTATATATTTCTAATACAGAGGTATGTAAGCAGGACATAAACCTCATGCATGTTCAATGAAGATAGATAGGCCTGTCTGGGAAGTGATTTAGATCTGGAGTTATCACTGACATTCTGAAGGGTTCTCTGGATCCATCCTTCTCCATTGTTTCTAGAGACAGAATGAGAATTCTAGACTAATTCTAATTATCAGAAATAAGATTATGTGGCTATCTCCTTTTTTTTTTTAAATTAAATTATTCTCTTTCTCTCAGCTGCTGTTAGGCATCTAATGAAACTAATATTCAGCATCTGAGTGTACTTTTTTTTTTCAGCCCCTTGCTTGACAAGAACACTCCCTTAAATACCAGGTTAGATGGAGGTTCTCTCTAGTTTGCTTCCCCATTGCATGATAATAAACTTTAAAAGGAGTGATAAAAAAACTATGGGATCTTCCTGTTCACTAGACCTTAGGACACATGATAAGAGGAAATCAGGATCAGAAATACTTATCTGTAGGAATACCTTTTCCTTGAATCCTAAATAGACTTAGGCAGGTACAGTTACTTTAGGAAAGGCTATACTTTATATTCTTACTCAAATTAATAAATCTTGGCAAAAGCAGCACCTTCAGCATATTTCATTTTTGTTATCATGAATGATGTCAGATATCAAATCACCAGCATTTTTTTAATCTTACTTCACAAGAATATCTCATTTCTGTGTGTTTTCCCAATTAGAAGCATCTATTACTTTTTACTTTACTGGGGTTTGAGATGAACATTGACACAAAGGTTAAAATAACTTCAAAAGGCCTTCAATTTAGTATTAGTTCTATGCAGCTCCCTCCATCTTCCAGAGTATTACTGTTCTGCATGGTCTGGCTAACCAAAGAACAAGATTTGCCATGCTCTTTGATCTTTTAAAATACATTGAAATCTGAAATCAAGTGCTTTGCTTCAGTCTTGACTTTACTGGCAACAGTGAGCTGAATAATATAGAGACCCCTAACATCATTTAAAAAAAGAAAAAACAATTATATATCTTCAGAATCAGTCCAGCTATGTCTGGCAAATTATTAAATGCTCTGAAGTCTGATGTAGGGGAAAAAAAAAAAAAGGAAGAAGGAGTTCCAGATAAAACAACCCCATTTGATTAAGAGGCTGTACAAAGTACCTAATGTCATGCTAAGAAAAGAGTGTAATCTCTATTTACAGCTATTAAGAAGGCAGAGCTAAAATATTTTGCTGATAGCCGTAGTGCAGAGCTCTTTGCATATCTTGCCAAGTAGGCAAAAATAATTCTACAAAAATCACATGTGTAGTTTAATTTATTTCTTTTGCATTAACCATTTAGGTTAGTGGATTTTTACATAGTAGTGCTAGGGACAAATAAGCCTCTTTAACACAGAGACAGATGCCAGATGTATGCATATAACAGTTACAAGGAAAGCATATGCATAGTATCAACTCTACAGTCAGGCTCCCTTGGCATTCGACAGTTTTGAAGCTAAGGGAGGGAATGTTTTTATGTTATAACATTTTCCCTTGGTAGTAGCAAATTAGCTGCCTTGTATTCATCTTCAGCTGGAACTGAAGAGAGTCACTTGAGAGCTTACAAATAAGTTTAGAGCTCTAGTAAACTGTTTCTTAGATACCTGAGAAGTGGGATACATACCTTGTCTCTGCTGTAACAGGTGGACTTAAAAAAAAGGTTTGACTGGTTTTTTTCCCCCCTGTAAGACAACTTTTTCTTACCTTAATTCCTTAAAGAATTTGTTCAAGGTCAGACTGAGTCTTACCTTCAGATATAGTGCTCACACACACACACAAAATACTTGTCTCCTTAGGAATTAAAACTATACTTTTCTGTAAAGAAAAACAAAGCAAAGCTATGTTTTTATTAGGAAACCTACAGGCTGTTTTTGAAAAACCATGCAGTAGATATTTGGGCTCAGTTTTCTCAGCTACCCATTATCTGTGATACTGAGAATTCAAGCCAGTAATAACTGTGCAGGTCTCTTGCCTTTTCTTTCCAATAAAACAAAAAGCTCCCTGGAGGAGGATCCATTAAAATCAAGTCATGATCAAAAACATACCTGAAACTCTAAATCGAGTAAATATTATAGTGATAAGTTTCAGCCAATGAAAATGTCTCTTTGAATACCCAGAGAAAGTTGATCCATGTCTACAATAGGTATTACTCCACTTTATAGCATGTGAGCCCCATTTCTAGGGGTGTAGAGTAAAGATTTTCTTAGAGAAAGTCAATAGATTGATACTGACTAACGTATCTGGAATCTTTCACTAGCTTTAAAGGTAGCAGCTGCACCTTTTACTTGCTTTGCCAGAGCAATGTTTAACTTATCTAATGCCTCACAGTTGGATTTCCTTTGTAGGCTGTTCAGACAAGTATGCTGAGGGCATAGCTAAGAAAAATCACCCTGACTGCATCTTACTTGGTGATGATGTTTGTAACCAGCCTTTAAATCTATCTTCGGGACTAAAATACTTTTTTAATAAGAACATGGCTAAGATAAGTGGTTGCTAGAGACCAGCAAAATATCTTCTAACAGTTAGCAGGCTTAAAAAGTGAAGATACTAGTGAAAACAACAAACACAGAAAGACAACATCATTGGGAATTGTTCCCAAATTGCATTTTTTCTTAAAGAGATTATTTGTCACATCACAGTGCTCTGATGTCAATACAAAAGCTGAAGCTGTAACAAATGCAAAGATGACTAGTAAAAAAGTGGCTCTTACTTGGGTAGCTCAGCAGCTGCAAACAAAAGTTACTAGCAGAAAACATTTTTCTGTATTACTGTTTTTAATATGTATAATATCTTCAATCCTTGAAATGTGAGAAAATGATGTGGAACCTAAGGTTCTTGAAGAAGGATTGGGGGGTAGGAAGATATGAATATTTTGAAGTCATCTTCAGTTAAGTGCCATTCAGAAATTAATTTACAGTCTGTGAGAACCTGACAATATGGTATTGAATCTGTTTGCATATACAATTCTTTTTACCAAACCAGTATATTTAGAGAGTCAGATTTGAAAAAAGGCATCCTTAATTATTATTTTTGATTGATCTAATTGGGGCACTATCCAGGCAGAAAGCTAAGTAAGATAGCATTATGAAACTCAAATTCCTAAGAGAACACGAGTGCTTCATGAATTGGCATGAGGGTAATCCCATTCTGCAAATCTCTTTTGAAGGTGCTAATAAAACACAACACCAGCAATCTGCTGAACAAGAGTCTAGGGCACCATCTAATCAAACCCTAATGAATATGTTGCCTTTCATATGTTTCTTATCATGTTACTTAGGGAAGACTCTATATGAAGGTCTTAAATAATTTCTTTTTTTTCCTTAGAAGATATTTCTGTATCTGTATGTCCAATTGAAAGTTCCTTAAGAAGCCTGGACAACTTCAGCATTTTTCCAAGAGCAGCATGGTGGAAAGTGTTCTTCCTCATGTTCTGTCAGATGCATTGTACCTCCCCTGAAATCCAAAGTATATGAACCATATACAACATCAACATTTTGAAGCAGAGAAAATTATACCAGTGGGCTTTTCCATCTATCAGTATAAAACAGACATGTTCTCATTATGGCTGGCAAAGGAGATTTTGAATCTAAATCCAGGCATGCTGGCAAGACTGTGGAGGAACCTACTCTCTTTCTCCAAAGTGGCCACATTTTGAATGGTTCAACATCCATGTAGCCTTTAGTCATTTTTTTGTGAGACCTTGTAGAGGAAAACAGGTAGCATTTGAAAAGCTTTATTGCATTGATTCTGTTTTGGACAAAATCATGCTTCTATACAGAATTTAACACTTCCATTCAGGAGAGTTTACCTGCAGTTAGGATGTAAACAGAGCCATCAAAACAACACAGATGTCTTCAGGAGCCTGTCATGTGTGTCTCCTCAGTGGCACCCTCATCAGTCAATGCCTGTAAACAAGTTGTCATAACCAGCTTTGAGACAAGCTTACAAAGCAAAAATCTTGGTGCCTTCTAATTAAAGATTGGTATGTAGAGATAATTGGCAACTGGTGAGGAAGGCTCAGTGGTGTAATATATAGCTAATTGTTGGTGGCTGGGTGCTGTGACAGATGGGGATAGCCTCCTTAAATTATGGAGCTTTTATATTGGTATTTTCAGGAAATGTCAACAGCATGATTATATTTTCATTAACATTGACTTTCCTTCCCATTCATTGCTTTTGTTAGACATAATCACTTGTTATGTCTTGTCTCTAGCTGTACAATCTATTAATATTTGTATAGGATGTCTCATAATGGCCCTGATTAATGATTGGATTCCTAAACATTGCCACAGTACAATATACACTGTTAGTATTTACCAAGTATTATAAATTAGATATGGAAATTATTGATATCATAATTGTGACTAACTCACAATAAAGTTAGTAAAAAGGAATATGAATATTATGCAAAGTTTGCAAATGATTACACAAATTGTGTTACATTTCAGATTTAAGAGTCATTGCATTTTTAGGTGCCAGTACTGAAACAATCCCAGTCTAAAATTTGTGGAAATGTCTTGATCAAGAGTAGGAAAATGTGCTATATTAAAAATGCTCTTTCTAACAAATTCACAAGTCTGTTCTCTTTTGTTAATTACTGCAGTTTTGTTTCTCTTCTTTTCCAGGAAATAGCTTTTGGGCTCTACAGCAAAGATTTACTGTTTAAAACTAAGAAATTGTCAATTTACTGGTTTCCCTTTAGCTTCTCAGCTAAGTGCTGGACTGGCATAACTCAGCCCTTTATGTTTCCTCCCTACAGCCCTGGGCTAGGAAGAGTTTTATATGGTGGGATGGGGAAGAGGCCAAAATATCTTTTCAAGACTGTCATGTCATCTTTTTACTGAAATTAGAGTCTGACTTATGGGCAAATGTTGGAAATCAAAACTGGGTGTCCATTCTCAGCCTCTTTCTTCTCTGATAAGAAATTACACTGTTTTTACTAGTCAGACATATTGAGTTTACTGCCAGCTATAAACATCTGTGTTTATATCTTTGGGAAGTATAGTGAAAGATTTCAAGGGCTGTGAGCTGTGCCTGGGCCACAGATAGAAATTGCTTTACTGCTGTGGAAGTTTTGACATTGTTGTGAATTTTGGAAGCAGAGCCTATCCCTGTCTGTGACTCACAGGTCTGATTTGCCTCCAGAACAGCAAGGCAGAGGCCAAAGACCCATTGTTGGGATCTGTGGACCAGCCCGCTGTGAGGATGGAAAATTTTCAGGTAATAGAACTGTTTTCTTCATCTTATGTTATCTTAAATAAAAATGTAAGTTGCCATGAACACATAAACATGAATTCAAAGCATTTTTCTATAAGAAATGTTAAATGTTCTGTAGTGCTTCACATAATCCTGAAATATTCCTTCAATATTTGCTGTTTGGGACAAATATGAACTAGAATTAAATCCATAGGCCCACCATCTTTTTATTGCTTTTGAAGTGGTTTATGACATGTCAATACAAAAGTATATTCTCTTCATCCTGTGTCCATAAAATAAGCAAACAAACAAAAAACCCCCAAACAAAACCCCAACAACTAATAACAGGGAAACTGTGTAATGATTTTAGACCTCAAAAGCTTGTAGTTATAATATCAGGAGAAGACCAGGAGGTCTAAGAGGCTTTTAAAAAGTGTCAGTCCTCTCTCATTTTACTGCAAGTCATTTTGCTGATCTGAGCTACCTAATTGCTTTGCCTAACTGGAAGAAACCTTTAAATAGACAAGCCAATATAAATACTCAGACTGGAGACAGCTCTGTTTAATAACAGCAAGCATGTGCATAGAAGTATTTGTTTACCTCTGCTCATTTATGTCAAAATCAATTGTAATTAAACAGGAATCCAACCACAGAAGTAGCACTTTAGCTGATTGTTCTCATCACAAGTGTCATGTAGCCCCAGTGTTAGGCCATGTCAAAGCAGCCCATTATATTTTCTTGTAAGAAATACCTATTTACAATCTTTTCAGTTCTTTACTGTGGGCAACTGTTTGTCTTGAATAAAAATATCATACACCATTTAATATGAATTCTGGGGTTTTACTGAAGTACTGGATTACTGATGTACTGAAGGGCAGAGTTATTTATAGTCTTTATTAGACATTAAATTCTATTTATTGTCCATCTGTTTACACATATGTGCAGAAATACAGATCTTTCATATCTATTCAAGGTACCAAAATACATAAAAATAGCTTATTTTTTAATCTAAAGCAAATACTGTTGAGAATTTTTTATGTAATATGTTGTGGTCAGATCAGAAAAACATAAGCTACCCAGGATTTTACACCTTGTTTTACTATTGAGTGAATTCTAAATGGAAATATTTTCAATAATGAACACATATTCACAACATGAAGGGTGAAATGAATCTAATTTATAGAGAAGTCAGTGTGAATTCCACACATACATTCAACAGCAGATCTTTGTAACGTGAAATGAGGATCAAACAAAATATGTATTATTGTTCACTCTGTAATGCAGTGATGAAGAGACCATTTCAAGAGTGAAAGTAGATTGTAACAGCAGTGTGAAACTGCATGCTTCAAAAAGAAGATGACATGCATTTTGGAATGGGTCCTCCAATGTATTTTTCATTTGGAGCTGTTAGTTGATAGCAATTCCAGTCAACTGATTCAGCCAGTGAGCCATCTCTGGCAATTAATGACTATTTTTTAGCTTCCACATTTATACAAAAGAATTTTTTTTTAAAAAAGTCAATTAGAAGTTGTTTATGCAATAGTAAAAACTAGGTGTCACTTGTTAAAAAAGAAATTTCCTAGAATTTCCTAGGACAACAAAAAATAACAAGAGCATATTAAAATATTCAGTGTTATTCAGATACTTATCTGGCCATATTCTTCTTCAGCCTTTATTGATGACCATAAAGCAATGTAAAGATATGTGGTTGTTATGCTTTCTGAGTAAAAAGCTCTTAGAAAAAAATGCAATTAAATCACTATTTACCAGGTCAATTCCTATAAATTACAACGATCTGAACTCTGCCTTCTTTAGCTTCAAATGCAATTTGATAATGTCCTTTACAGGTTTGGGGAGGAATGCGATTATACAGGTCTACATCTAGGTATAAGTCCAGGCCTGTGTATAAGGGAAATCAGATTTTTAATACATATATATTTAGTATATACTTTTCATACATACATAAGAATATATATATGTATATACAGTTATGTGTGCATACACATATTTAAAGTCCAATTTGCCCTATACCTAAGCCTGGAAATTTCCTATTACATTATATAGAATCCTTTAATAGAAGATATAGTTTTCTGTATCTTATATAGTATGAAACATATCTTGAAACTATCTGTATGCTGGTGTTTTATGTACTTGGATTTTTTTATGCTTGATTTTCTTTTCTGTTTTGTCTGTGTGATTTAAATAATAAGAGTCCAGTTAAATTAGAAAAAAATATTGTATTTATTAACTCATTTTGGCTACATTGAGTCACTTTCAAAAAATAGAATGCTTTTCTTCTTTGTTATCATTATGCAAATTTTGTGTAATTAGTGATCCAAACTAAGATACCTCAGTTTTAGCCATTGAAAGGAGTCAACTATCTTAAGCATTAATTAACTTCATAGTGTAATATATTTGGAATAAAATCAGTAGTCATAATTAATTCTGTTTACAATATTTATGAGGAAAGTGTAGGAAATTAAAGACAGTACAGTAAAATGATTTTTTGCTTTAAGCTTGCTACAGAAGGCAGATATTAAATATAACTCCTCTGGTAGTATAGAATAAAATATGTAAGATTATGTCTCATGTTGCACCAAAATACATACTTTGCATTGCATTTTATATGCTGCAAACATAACTTTCATCCTACACCATCCTAAATTTCTGTCAGTTATACATTTCCTATCTAAATGACTGTTGTTTCCAGATAACTTGTTTCCTTTTCTCTCTACAGCTGATAATTTAGCAGTTCTATTTTAGTGTATGTTCTCCCCTAAGTGCATGAAGCACTTCTGACTGTTTTTCCTTAAAGCTCCAGAGAGATAGGAAAACCTCTAGGCTGCTTCTGTTTATTGTACACACTTGCACTGTTAAGGGTTTATTTTCAACAGGAGGGAGACAAGTACAGAGATAAAGACTGGTGGTGCATATCACTCTACAAGCACATCTTGCTGTACAGCACAATGTATGATCTAGTTTACATATTTATATATTTACCTTTAAATTGATTCTATTTTTTCCATATATACTACTTTGGCCCTTGATGGTGATAGTTTGCTTTGTATTTATAGTTTCTGCTGCTAGTACCAAACTGCCTGTTCGATTTTCTTCACTGTCTGCTAGCTGTAGCAGGCAAAATTACAGGCTAATGGTGAGAGGAGCAGCTTATTATGTATGATAATCAATGCTCAAAATCCATTTCATATGATGTGACATGAAAGAGTGAAAAGACACAGATTTGCAATACTAGAGCACTAAAACTCTTGCAATCCAGGTCATTTTCACTTCAGGGTCATTCAGTATTTGTTTCTTCTTCTTGTTGGGCTTCATATTTAATTCAGTCACTGCTAGGATGCCCGGGAAGCTTAGTCAATATTGTGAGTAGGAATGCAAGTATAAAAACTGCTTTAACAAATGCAGGAAATGAGAAGAGGGGGAAAGATATGGCATCCAATATATATAACATACATATGCAACATGATATATATCTCTCTTAGAGATTGCCAGCAAACAGTATTTTTATGGATAGTAATGAATAATGTAAGTAATTTGCTAAGAGTTATCCTCATACCTAGTGTATGTGTATGCACATGCACAGGAGCTCAGAATTTAAGATCTTAGAACTTAACTTCATTGTAGCAAAATTAACCTAATAAGTCTTGAAAAACCTCAAAATACAGGTTTTGGCACAATACTGAATACCTAGTGTAGCTAACTTATTTCCAGTGCCCGAGAATTTCCCTTTTATAGATGGTCTTTTTGTGGTTTAATGAAATAGGGTGTAATGTATTGAAATCTTCCCAGTTGTGTTCACTGATGGTTTCCCAGAGCATTTATGAGCTCTTGGCACATTAAATATGATTAGAAAGTGCTACTTTTTTTTCTCTGAGAAGGAAGGGAGCAAAGAGGAGTCCTGTTTTGGTGGAATAATTGGAAAGAGAGAGCAGACGGGAGGAGTGTGGGTCCATTGATTGAGTAGTTGTTCTCCTTAGGGTTGCTCTCAATCCATTCAGCCTGTATTGATATTGGAGATTGCCCCAACCCAGGCAAAGGACCTTACATTTGGCCTTGTTGAACTTCATGAGGTCCACATGGAGCTGTCCATAAATCTGGTGGTGATATTATGAGATTACTTGGAATTTATTTTCTAATTTAGAAAGATGATGATCACTTAGATTTTCCTTGTCTTTGGGTCAACTTTGTTGTACTTTTCTGAAGACTTGCTGTGCATGTCTCTCTGTTTATATTTCAACCTTACATTTAAAATGTAAGTGTAAAATAGCAGATAAGCTAAGGTGTTTAAAGCAGAATTTTTCTCTGAACTGTAGAACAGGAAGTATCAAAATTTATGTTACAAAATCATAGTGAATAAAAAAAAATCTTATTTAACAGTATTCTTTGAGAAAAATGAGAATATAGAAATCCTCTCTGAAAACATTATCAGTTCAACTACTGTGTCATGATTTGCCACTCTGCCAGTGTGTATGTATCGAGCAAATCTATTTTCAGTTACTTGCACCAAAACAAAAAAGGGAAAAACTGATTCCATGATCCATACTCATGTCTAATAAAATTGCAGTATGCACTTTTTGACAAGCTTATATTTAAAGCATACTGATGGGAAAATGTAGCTCTCTGTTCTCAGCAGGAAAAGCAGGCTTTTTAAGAAAATCTTTTTATTTTGTGACTGTCACACAACATAATTAGAAATGAAAAGGAGGTGACAAAAATGAAAAGCCAACTTGCTGATTTTTATGAAGTATTTGCATTTCCAGAAAGGCAGTCATTGCTCAGTTACTTGATTTGAAAAATTAATCCTGATAATGCCTTTTGAGTTCCTTAAGTACTGTTCACTCTTTTCTAGGATGAGTTTTACACAACAAAGCCTAACAGATTTCTACAGTAGATTAGTTTACAGATGAAGCTCAATTCCACTGAGAATGATTCTCTAATGACCCCTTTATACTTCCATTGGTCTGTGTGAATGCTTTAATATGTAGAGAATAGAGTTAAATAAATCTATTGTCTCACCTAGCAGGTTTATGCAATCCTTCTGAAATATTTTAATTATCACTTCTCCTTTTTCTCCATAATTAAGAAACCAGATGTCAAGTAAGCCCATCACGTGTTGATCCTATCTTATCCATTAGTTTAAAGAAATCCACTCAGAGGTTTTTTTCTCTTTCTCCTTTGTTTTACAGAGCAAGAAGAATGTGTTAACTGCACAGATGAATGCAGAGTACTTGGTCATTCTGACAGGTGTTGGATGCCACAGTTCCCTACAGCCAGTCAGGCTGAGAATGCAGATTATCGCACAAATCTCTTTGTACCCACAGTTGAAGCTAATGTTGAGACTGAGACATACGAAACTGTGAATCCCACCGGGAAAAAGACTTTTTGTACATTTGGGAAAGACAAGAGAGAGCACACTATTCTCATTGCCAATGTTAAACCTTACTTAAAAGCCAAACGTGCCCTGAGTCCTCTGCTTCAGGAGGTTCCCTCAGCATCGAGCAGCCCAACCAAGACATGCATTGAGCCTTGCACCTCAACAAAAGGACCACTGGATGGTTGTGAAGTGAAATCAGGAGCCTTGGCTGAACCAAGCAGCCAGTACTTGTCAACTGACAGTCAGTATCTATCGCCCAGTAAACAGTCAAAAGACACTCCCTTCATTGCATCAGATCAGATGGCTAGGGCCTTTGCAGATGTGCATTCCCGAGTGAGCCGAGACTCGAGTGAGATGGACTCTGTTCTGGAGCAGTTAGACCGGTCAGCCCGGGATCTAGGCAGGGAGTCGGTGGATGCCGAGGAAGTTGTGAGAGAAATAGACAAGCTCTTGCAGGACTGTCGGGGAAATGACCCTGTGGCCGTCAGAAAGTGAGGGGGAAAATAAGGACAGGCTGGCAGTTACGTTCCTCTTCTGCTGATTAAAAGTAAATAAATAAATAAATCCCCCTGTGGTTGTAACAGATTTACAGGAATGAAGGAAGACCAATGCTGCTTTAAGGCTTTTAGTGAACATCTGAAGTGCCCACAAGTATGTTCTTTTCACTGCTCTTTCTTTTTGACAGATAACACTGGTTTCATTTTGACCAAACTTTCATTAGGACAGAGTCAAGTACGCTAAGAACAAAATGAAAGAAGGAAAGACGGTGCCATTTTGACAATCTGATAGGAAGGTGTGAGAAAGGTGGAATGGAAATATGTCTGATACTTTAAGACTGTCCTCAATAGCTGATGCTGACTTTACTGTTTACGCATAAACCCCAACAAAAACAGGGTTGAATAATTTTGATCTGTGGTAGAATTCCAGCAGTCACCACAGGCTTCTACTGAAAGTCCTAAAAAGAGTTCTTGTAGTAGTCCAAGCGACACCAAACATTAGCATTCATTTGTGGTAAACATTTATGTACAAAGCTATCTGCCACAAATAGGAGAAAAAAAGCAACAAGAAAACAAAAAAACCCATTCCAGATCATTATTCAACAAAACATATCCTGATCATTAGTAAAACACTTCATATCATATTAAGGTTAAATGTAAAATGATAGACACCATCTTGTCCTGCACACACATAAGATAATTCACTTGATAAAAAAGAAAAATAAAGATTTTAATATGTATTTAGCGTTTTAGTGTCCAACAAAACTATAAATAGTTAGCAGTAAATTAAAAAAAAATGAAGTAAAATAAAGTTTGAAAAAAAAAAGTTACCTTTAAGGGTAATACACAAAAGAAATTAACATTATTAACACTTTTTTATTCATTTGTGGACACTAAAATAGCTCAGGAAAGCAAAAATGTCTTAGACATCCACAAAAATCACATGATCATTTAAATGTGCAAATGTAAGAAGATTCAGTGTGTTTACATCAAATGACATATTTTTATTGATTTATTGCAGATTCAGTGCATATGAGCCAAATTGTTGAGTGTATAAGAGCTATATTGTGTATTTTATTAAATTAATATATAGTTGTGTTGCAAAAATATTTGGGCTTATATTGTAAATGGCAAGTGTTGCCTCGGTAGCTGTCGAACTCTATGAGTTTTGTTTTTTCCTGCTTCCTTTTCCCCATGGATTGTGGGAAGCAGCGCCTCAGAGCAAAGTCTCTTGTTTAATGTATGGTCTACAAAGTACTGCAGTACATAATCTGTTCAAAATGTGTTTGAGTGAGCTGATGGAGCTAATTGAACAGCCTACAAATACATCCATCAGTCATGGTTAAGTGCAAGTCCTTGTAGAATCTTCTACTGCAAACCCATATTTCTAACAAAAATTACACTTGAACCAACATCTGGAACCTCCTTGGTTTTGGCTTGGTTTTGTTTGGTTTTGGTTTATTTTCAAACACATACAACCAGCCTGTTTAATAGGGTAGTTGGTTACCTTCTTAAGAGATGCCACCATTTCCAAAGTTTTGCTATTAAGTTCATAGACCTGAAGAACTTGTCAGTGCCAATGTGACATAGGCAATATTTTACCTGATTCTGTAGAATGTGAATTGCTTACTGCAGTTCTAGATGTACACTGCTTGTTTTGGGGGGTGTTTTTATTTGGCTTTCATTTGTTTTGAAAAGTATTTGCAGAGTAACTTGAGATATGGTTTCTGCTTTTATTTTTGCTAAGAGTGTTTTTATTGCATTTGAAAAAATTAAAATTGGAAGTTGAAAAAAACCCCACTTTCAAAAGGAACTTCCACAGAACAAGAAGCAGAAGAATAAAATATTTAGCTCAGGATTTGTTCCTTATATACTTCAGATACTCTGTTGGAAATAGCACTATGGCACATCATTTAAAAATGTTGTATTTGAATTATTAAGTTTACTCTGTACTGTGCAGACATATATAAAAGAGGTTGGCAATCTCAAATCTCACAAAGCCATAGTTTCCAGCAGTTCAAAAAAGAAAGTTGATCCAACAGCCTCTTTAGATGTTGGGTTTGCTGTAATATTATGATTTTATCTAGTCAGTCCTACAATGAATTGTCTTTGGGAGACGACCGTTTTAACAGTTTGCTTTTAGTTCCTCCTGTTAAAAAAGTTTACAATTACATGTAAAACAAAAAAGGATCTTGTACATGTTTTAGCTACTCTCCATGTTTTGGACAATTTATGTATCTAAAATGTGGTGTTGTCTGTGTTATTAATTTTTTTAATTTTATTTTTGGCCAGGAGACACAAGATTGGTTTTGCTTGATAGCTTGATAGCTTGAAATTCCATAGTGGAGAGGATTTCTTATTGTTTGATCAGTCTCTTCTACGTATTTCCGTGGTGCCCATCACTTCAGTGTCTGTGCACCAAGTCTTTAGCTCTGCCAGTGAGATCCATTATTCAGCAAAATCTAAGCCAGTATGTAAATGCAGTCAAGTGATGGAGATTTGTGTATTTTATAAATGATTTTAACACTGAGTAACCAATTGTACAATTCATTGTATGTTTCTGAAGACATAAAACCACAACATTCTGAGAAAGGGCTGTGCCAATGTAAGAGGAATTTACCTTAAGGCTCTCTGTCACTAGTGATTTACTAGCTTTAGCTGTTTAACATATTATCTGTATTTAGTAGTGATTATTTATTTACCACTCTGAGGTAATTCAGGATTCATGACTCACAGCTTTATAGAAGAGTTTAGGAAATTTGCTTTTATTTAATTTGGCTGACAACTGCCTTGTGTTGTAGATCTCTGGCACACTGCTTCCTGTAAGTTTACCCCAGATTAAAAGATCAGTTTCACAATTTAGAACGGATACATAATGAACCAATAAACCAGCAGAGTTTATACCATCTGAGTTTTGCTGGTTCAGTCAAAATTAACATGATTGTGTGTGAAGGAAGTACTACACACAAATGAATTTTTTTTAAAGGATTCTTTCCTCCATGATATCTTTATTATCACCACTGGAGAAAGAGGCAGCAATGAAAGACAAAGTTTATGAGCTATTTCTCTCACTCCTTACATACATGTTTTATAAAACATAAAAAAATACAAACTGCCGCACGGTTATAAAGAGAATAGCAGAGTTAAGGGATGCAAGTTAAACAACTAATAAAATTCTACTGTACTTTGTGAACAGCAGTTAAGGCATTCTGTATAACATTTATTAATGAAAGCCTGCTCAAGGATTTCCTTAAACATTTAGCCAATCAAATCAGGACTCAAAATCAGACCTTTTCTCTTTTTTAATGTTTTTTTTTCTTTCTTGGTGTATTTATCAGGAAAACGATCATCCTGAACTGTGATTTACCACTTGAAAATGTGTTTCCCTATCCAAGATACCCCTAGAAATTAAACATTGCTCAAAGTGGAGCAAGATACAGTGTTCAAACAAACTTTCAAGTTGCTTGCTTTCCAATGGAAGGGAAAATGTTGAGGTCAACAAGGAGTCGAAGCCTTGCTTAATACATTCCCACTCATTATTGTTTACTTTCTTTTGACATCAGGCAGTGATTATTATTGCATTAATTCAAATGGGAGTTTTGGCTATCAAGATGTGTTGATTTGAAGTGTAATTGAATGAAACCTGGTTAAGGTTTTGACTTCTCTGGCCCAATTGTGATACAGGTTGGCATTCACATTTATCAGCCCCTGTCTCCCCTTATGGCTCAAAGTTGCACCAATGACTGGTGAGTGACACAAAAACCAAACGAAAGCAGCATACATTGTATGGATTATCTCAACCGCTATTGTTTAATGGCTGTGTTTAATGTGACCTATCTGGAAAATGAGGACTACGAATAAAAAGCAATTACTAATAGTGGTGTTGCCTGCTTTTACATTCATTAACAGAGAAGAAATGTGTTAAACACTGCATACCACAGGGAGCCTGATGGTAATTACTTTGGAAAAGCAACTTGTGGCAATGCGGCTGTTACAACTAGTTATCGGTTTGCCAAAAGAAAAAGAAAAATGACAGTTCCTGCTTCATTTCTTAGAAGTCTGTAACTGTTTTCTCTCAACAGGAAGGTGGTGAAGAGTTTTCATCAAGCTGGGTAGGTTTATCTTTTAAGCAACTGATGTGCTGAATCCCTACAGGCTGTTACTTGCTCTTAGAAATATAACGATGAATAAAGGTTAGTTTGATTTAGTACACTGGTGTTATAAATGAGGGTATAAGTTCTTCAAGTTTGGCAGCCCAACATGAAAGATCAAAACACTGCTTGAGTATACAAGTGGTGAAAAAAAAAAATCTTAAGAATGTGAAGGGGTGAGTTGTTTGAGGTTTTTTTTAAACATGGCTTTCTTCTAAATGAGCCTGAGTAAAAGAGGTAAATAATATTATTTGTGTCAATGTAAACAAGGTGATGAAATATTGGGAAAAATATTACTATGTTCCATGTCTGGTTGTTTGAGTTTGTTGTTGTAATTTAACACTTTCATTAACCTCTTTTTTTTGTGTGTTTTTTGTTCTGTTTGAGCATCATGATCTGTCCTTCAGAGTATGTGACCTTTTCTGTCTGCTCCTCCGTGACTGTAACAATGAATAGGCTAAATCCTCCACAAGGGACTTAAGGTTTACTCAACAGGGTAAACCCTCCACAAGGGACTTTTTTTGAGTTTGAAGGAGTTTGGTTTGAGGTTTGTTGTTGTTTGTGGGTTTTTTATAAGTAATTAAGCAAAGAGGCCTTGCTTTTGAAAGATAAATAGAATTTTAGTTTGCTTAGAATGCTGCAGGTATTATGAAGGTATGTGCCAGACCTTGCAGGCAGGATTACCTTTTATCCATTGCATGTTTTCTGGCAATCTCTGCCAGTAACAGAACCAGCCTAGCTCTGGCTAGCTGGCTATCCTAGGCACAGAAAATCCCCATTATTTTCTTCTATTTTCCTGCTACTTCTATTTGCCTTTCCACAGGCTGAATTCCAAAATCTAGCAAGCCACTGTCTATGCAGAGTCCTGCCAGAAGCTTCCTTCTGCTACTGGACACCTCACTGGACATGGGATGTAGCTCTTACTGTTTTCAACTGTGTGTAATTCAGAGCTTGGCTGGATCCACAATATATGTAGAACAAATCATAAACCATCCTGGCTTTTCTTTACCCCGAATACAGAGTCATTGATTTCTCATTTGGAAAGTGGCCAGTCTGTCAAGCAGAGATTCTTAGATCTCCTTTAAGCCAACCGTGTATAACTGCTTCAGGGTGTTCACTCATGGGATAAATACCCTATCCTTATTCTTTATTGAGTCTAAGACATGAAAGCAACTGAAAGCTTATTTCTTCAGTTAGTAATGTTTCCCTAAAAATGAAATTTCTCCAGTAGAAAGATGGGATGGCTCTCTGCTGTATGTATAGCTTGATTTGTGAAAGGTCACCTTAGTATCAGTGGTGCATGTGAAATAGAACAGGGAATTAATGAGCCATCTAAGAATTTTCTGAGATGTATATTCCATAATGCATATGTTATGATTCAGGGTAGAGAGCACAGTATCTTGGCTTAGTTGTTGCTGACGGTTCCTGATAATGCCTGGCTCACAAATATATTTAATTAAAGTTTGGGGGAAACACTTTTCTCCAACTGTGAGAAATGTATTTTCAAATGTGGTGGTTTGGTTGGTTGGTTTATTTGTTTGTGGTTTTTTTGTGTTTGGGGTTTTTCTTCCTAAATATCAGTTGGTGAAATTGTGGGCCCTTTGTTAGATTAAAAATTAAAATAATGTTCAGACATGGGTCACTCCTTTAGGTTCTTTAGGATAGAGATAATGCCTTTTAGACTCCAAAATGTCCATAAACATTCTGTGATTTATCTGGGTAAGAAGCAAGAGTATAGAGATGGCTGAAAACATAGGTTATTGAAAAATAAATTTAGATTTTGACTTACAGAGAAATGGAGTAATTAATAATTAATAATTTCTGAAAACATGTATTTAGTGCCTTAAACACAAACTCTATGGAAACAGTATTAAAGTGCACCTATGGAACTGCTCTCCGAGAACTAATGGATCAGGCAGCCAACTATCCTCAGTATTTCCCAAGTCAAAACCAACATGGAAGTTTTCTCTGAAAATCAGTTGTTTGCTAGTGCAGTAACACTCCTTAACAAATTTGCAATTACATTTTGTAATAGCTGCCAATTTTCCACCATTTTAGGGGCAATCACATGCAGAACTCTTTCCAGTGGTTTGATTTGAAATGGTTGAATGTGCTGACATCAGAATTAAATGGAAACACCATATCTGACTGTCAGAAAATGACATTTATCTATTTCTGCTATTGCTGTCTTTATGAAAATGTTCCATAGATCTATTTTTAACCCTTTTACAACAGATATCTTTTACAATGCTACATGCTATAATGATTTCTGCAAGTGCCCCTTTTATTGGTCCTTTTCATATGTCCATTTAAAATACCTTACTTTTCAAATTTATCTCATGTAGAAAATTTAGAGTAGATTCTTCATCTGTCTTCAAAGATATTTTGCATTTTATACTATACATTAGTCATAATATTTGTAGATAAAACCTTAACTACATATATAGCTATTTCATCTTATTGAATAATATTTATTTGGTTTTTTTTTTAATTGAAAGTATCTGAAAAATTATAATCTAATACACATTCTGGTAAGCTAACTAATGTATTTATTATATTCTAATTACAATGTTGTTCATAATAATGTATTTCATTATGGGTACATGTTTAGGGACTATCTTAGACCAGATGAGAAATTGTATTTACTCTAAATACCCTTTGAGTTTCTATGCTTAAAGCCTTATTGGCTATGTGAATGGTGTTCATTCCCTTGTGTCTCATTCTAAATTGAGAACAAAATGAATATAAACCACAGCTATATCTTTTAAAAAGGGTTTGTGTAAGACCAGGTGAATATAGTAACTACAGCAGAAGATAATACATGTGAAACTATGGTAATGTTATGGTCTCCAGAATCCTTCCCAAAAAACTAAAACCAAACCAAACCAAACAACCAAACCCCAGGAACAATAGCAAATATAAACTTGTTCATGGACACTTTTCCCTCCACAACTCAGTTCAGTAACACAGATGATGACTATAAACACACCACTATTCTTTTCTAAATACACTTGTTCCAGGGAACTAAAATAGGAGGGAGGAATGGAAGTTACAGAAACCCAGGTAAAGCCTGTAGAATGCTAGCAAGTACATTCAGTGCTTTAATTTCCAATGAAATCACCTTTTTAAAAGATTCATCCTCCAGCACTTATTAATAATCTTCCTTGGAATGCTAAGACATAAAATCACTAGAACTGGAAAAGTTATTGGGGTTGGAGGCAGAAATCAAGATAAAGGAGTAAAGAGAATGTGATGCTTTGGGCAGACTCTCAATTCTTGTTATTTCTTATCCCTTTAGCAGAGGTGAGATATCAGGGAACCATCATGTTACTGCCACAGTAAGAGAAGCAGGAACAATTGGAGGGCATCTGAATTAAGCATTCTTGTTCAAAAAACTTTCATAGAAATTTGCCAAGCTTACTGTGGGATCAAGTATGTAAACCTGAGACAGCTCTGCTGATAAACAGGAATTCCTGTAGTCTATAGTACTGTTCACATCACCTCCTGCCTGAAAGAAATTCAGGATTCTGTGGGCAATGACAACACTCAACTGCAAGGAGCCACCAGATGCTGCTGCCAAATCTTGAATCCCACAGCTTCTTGTAAATAGATGCCAGGTCTCCTCATTCACTTGCTTTATTTCCTTTATCCTGAGTGTTTGTAAGGCATACCAGCAAATGCTAGTCCACATTTCCAAGCCTTGAAGGGTGGTCTGGAGAAAGACCAATCCTTATTCAATGTATGTGTGGGCCAATACAGAATGCATTTTTGCAGCCAGATAAAATTCTGTTAGAACAGTATTTGAAGAACCACCTATTTGTTCAGTTTCAGAATTTTCTTAATTTTGGTCTGGTTTGGTTTATTTCTTTTAATTCCATAAATAATCCAGAAAAATCTTCAACATCAGTAAAACTAAAAGCATGCTTGTTTTTATCAGCATCATAAATAGTAATCTCAATCACCAGACCAAACTGAGGAATTTATTTGGCATAATATGGAAAACTATGATACAATCATGTAAAAATGGGAGTTATTATGAGCTCTAATTAATGTACGGTGTTACTGGCTGACTCAAAATACTTTGTTAAGTGTTCTTAGCTTTAAAGATAACATCAGGGTGTTGGTAAAAGATTCAGTAAAGCACACCAGCATCCCTAGAATTTCTCTTTTAGTGGTGACTAGCATTACAAGTGTTGCAGACTTGTTGGATTATATTTGTATTAGAATCTTCTTATTTAAAAAGAAAAAAAAAAAGGCATGTAATTGCTGATTTACCACCACTGCTTAATCTAATTTAGTTCTTAATGGACCATTTGCATAACAGAATTTGCATTTTATTTCACAGTAAATGTTATGACTCCACCTGCCTTAGTTCAGATAATGTATCAGAAAGGGGAAATAATGATAGAAACAAAGGAGTGGCAAATCACCTACCTTTTCTAAAACAGCTTATAAATTGAAGGTTTGGGGAATATGAAGCAGAAAGGGAATACAAGTGTACCACTTTTGCAGGTGAACCAAAATTGCACCAACCTTCTCAACAACATCTTCACCTTAGTTCCAACCCTCAGCTTCCATTTTCTTGGGTTTCCAGAGCTCAGAAGTAGTAGTTTTGAAATGTGCTGCTATCACATGCCACTATCCTCGTAAAATTTTATTCATTGTGAAGACTGTGACAGAGACTGTGCAAAGATATATGCAGACATATAGTGCCTTATAAAACTGGAACATCACTAAACATAACTGTCTTCCTCTTGACTTGGATGTAATCCAGACACTAGAGATCACAGACAAATCAGAAGCTCTTACACCCTGCCCACAGTGAGGTGATCAAAATAATACCAAATTCAGGATAGTTTTTGGTTTACTTGTATCTCATTATGGTTTTGCACTTCCTTCAAGGCTCAAATCCTACAAATGACAGTTGTCATTTTAAAGGTGACTCACTACATTCATTTACAGAGTCCCCTAACAGATGGAAAGGTCTTTGTTTCCCAGGGAACACTGACAGGTTATGATTTGCAGAGCTTTTAATCATTTTAACAAAACTTACACACATCTGTCAATTACTCTATTCAGTGATGTTAATAATACAGCAATCTGAGAATGACAAAGAACATTTTCCTTTTCTTGAAGACACAACTTTTCCATCAAAACCAGAAAAGTGGAACAAAAATACTTTTGAAAAGCTGGGGTTTTTTTCAGGAAAAATGAATATGAATACCAGTATTTATAATAAGAGTAAAATTTTGTTTTCTTGGTACCTGTTCACAGAGTTTTTTCTTTCTCACAAGCTAAAGTGAAGTTATAAATCATTAAAACATACAACAGATAAAACATGACAAGCTGGAATCACATGAATAATTAAAACCAAAGTCACTGTGCAGAACTGATAATTTTGGTCAGGTACAGAATAAGGACCTTCACTGTGGTGCTTTTTCTGGTCCTGATAGCAAACACTTGAAGTTCCCAAAGCTGACAGCAGATGTATGTGTACCGGTCAATTCAGTGACTCTGCCTCATGACTAAAACACAGCTCATTCATTCATTATAGCCCTGAGGTCACAGTCCCCTAATGTAAACCAGATATTTACTTCAAATGATATTACAGGACATCCACACAGCAGATACACAATCCTCACAGATCAATAAAACTGGGTTTCTTTTTGAGATCTATAATTGTCAATAGCAGCAGAAACTTGAGCATCTAAATGAAAATGTTTTAGAAAATAACTAGAAAACTTTTTGAAATATGTTGACAATCTCTTACAATTTTATTCCTTTTAGAATCAGAGGTTTTTGGTTTGCTTTTTTATTCTGGTACCTATTACAAAAACTGTAATAGCCATAATCCTTTGGAATGTAGCCACAACTTAACTGCACCTTAGTAACAGAACCCTTCTAGCTTGCAAAGAATCTGCAATTTTAAGATCTCTCAGTGGAAGATTTTTGTGTAATCAGGCAGTTCTTAGTACTATTTAATATAATTATCATAGAATTTGAAGACCCTAGAGAGGGAGTCACAGATTTTTAAGCACTGCTGATTAGTGAAATAATTTGTATTGCATAGATAATATAGAAACAAAGCAAAACAAAACAAAGCAAAACAATCCAATGGTTTGGACAGAAAATTAAAAACTTATATTATCTTCAGACCAGTCACAACTGGAGTAATAAGACTGAGAATTTATAGGTTGCAGTCTGCACAAGCAGTATATACTAGAGCCAGGAATTTAACTAGGATTTCCTTAGAAGTCTAATCCAGACCTTGAACTACTACAACCACCTTTTCATCTTATTCTGGAAACCCAGAGAAGTCATAGATCAGAAAGGCAGTTACTAGAATTTAACCATGTTCCCCAACAGCTTAACCCCAGCCATAACCTCTTCTCTGTATATTCTGTATAATTTCTTCTAGTGGCAAAATAGTCAGGAAGGGTGTTTCTCAACATTTTCTCAGGGGCCTTAGACTTCTAAGGTCCTTGACATCTCTGCATATATTCTCTTGGAAAGAGTATGGACTTCATTTAAATGCTGTTCTGTAAAGTAAAGTAAAATAAGTGGCAGCTGGCACCATACAGTTTTGTTATAATGAAAACATGAGGTGGTTGCCATTACACAGTCCTGCACTAATGAGAACAGTAGGAGCCTAGCGTTACAATGGTCTAATGAAAACAGGAAATAGCTGGCATTAGATTGGTATAATGAAAACAGGAGGTGGTTGGCATTACACTTATACAATAAATAAATTAAGATTTCTGGCCTTACCAATCTCATCGACATTATATATGATTCCAGTGTGCAAGAGAGAGGCTTATGCAAAGTCAGGGCCAGGCAATAAGGAGCATTCTTTCTTACAACACTTCAGAAGAAGAGGGGTGTCATTTCCTTGCCATGTTTTATTTCTCTTTTGGTGGTGAAAAAAACCCCATGGTTTTAAATATTGATACATAATCTATAGAGATTCTTCCTTTTATTTAAAAAGTAATCAAAAGCAGGATATTTCCTGGTCTCTGTCCTGCTAGAATGTGAAAGGCTAAAAGGAGCTTATTGAAAGCAAAATTCAATACGAAGTAACTTCATCAGCCTCCCACTTACCCCTCCCCAGTTTGGTCTAAATATCCAAGGGATAAAAATACTTTGGGGTATTTCGTGTAATGTAGAGAAGGAGACCAAAAGGAAAAATACATGCTGAAGAAAAAAGAAAAAAAATGAAGCACAAAATCAATCATTCAGCTAATGGGCTTTCTTCTAAGTACAAAAGGGTCAGGTGTTTTTGTTCCTTGTTTTTCAAGCTAACCTCTCTACTTGAGCCTTTTTAATTATTATTGCACAAGAGAGTCTTCTGTGTAGCTCTTAGGCAATAAATACACAACCATCTTCCCTTTTATTGTGTCTTTTAGAGCTATCAGAAACTGATTGATTCTCACTCTCACTAATCCGGCTGAATTCACCATCAAGTTCGTACAGTTCAAGGCCAGTACATTAAGACACTGCATCAATCCACTCGTACAGTACCTTTCAGCCCCCTTAGTCTCTGATTTCTCATCTTCAGTGTCAACCACATAGTTTCTGGACATGTGCCATCAAAAAAAAGAGACAAAATGAAGCAAGAGAATGTTTGGAATATGATTTTCAAAGCAGTAATTAGCGTGCCGGAATGTTCCAGCATAAAACACTCTGCTTCCTGAAGCCTGGTGTTCTGCCGATAGCTTCGGTCGCCACGCTCAGACTGGAGTGAAAATATTCTAGTCAGGTAGCTCTGAGTGAAACAGCAGTGTGATGCAAATAAGGAACAGATAATCAAATCAAACTTTCTAATCGAGTTTTGCTATGCTGACTCCCTTATTTCTCTCTCGCCTGCAGTTTGCATGTTGTTTTACAACACTGCAGAATTAGCTTAAAGAGTAAATACTTGTGAGTTTATAGAACCCTGTCATGCCTCACATACACTGAAGAACGAATGAAGGAAAATAATCTTCCTGTGCTACTTCTATTATTACTTTAATCTCTTTGCATCTTTGGTATGGTACAGATTGAATCCTTTGGAAGGAGGGGAATAGGAGATGAAGAAGAAGCCAGAGGGGTAAAACAGGGTGAGTGTTGTTAATAAATGTTTACTTTCTCTTTCTTTTTCTTTTTTTTTTTCCCATCAAACAGCTGAAGAAAAGAGAAAAGAAATAGTCATACCTTACAGACCAGATTTTAAGCTAAGACGTATGGCACTGGAAGCAGCATATGCCTTAGAAAATCTGCTGTTATGCGTTGTGTGTGCAAGCCACAGACATGGCTTAATTGAGATAGGAGGCGACACGTGCCGTGCATCTGAGATTAGTATCTGGCCCTCAGCCATTAATGCTGGCAGCCCAGGAACCGACTCAGGCCTCTGCCAAACTTCTGCTGGGATTTGGATTCACTGAATCCAACTCGCAGTCTTTAATCCCCTAGAGCAGTATCTCTTTGAATTGTGATGCTTGCAAAACATCCAGGTGGTGGTCCAGCCATGACAGTGCCTGCATAAGCTCAAGAAGCAGCATACTCTGTTTAAGAGTTTTACCATGCAGAAAGCTGCTAGCTCTCTACCATGAAACTCTGAATGTCAGAGCTCACCCTTCTTCTTTTCCTTGTGTTCATTATACTGCAGAGACAATAGTCATATGCCCGTTGCCTAAGCCTTCCAATCTTTTTGAAATAGTTGAGATCTTCCCAATGTCATAAGCTATAAATCTACTTGATTGGTCTCATCACTCTGTAAGCAATATTTTTCATTGGCTTTGCAGGAAAATGGCATTTTGCCTTATTTTCAAACTAACAAATTTTGTCAGGTTTGGCCTCTCTATTACATTACCAAATATATCAGTCAATACCACCTGGTGTAATTGAGGCTTGTTATATGATTCAGATAGTTGCTTAAACTATGGTTTTTTCTAAGTCAAATTTTATGGCAGAAAGAATATTGTTTTACTAGAATTTGAAATAAATAGGTAGTCTATCACCATAACTACTAGTCTTGATTCAAGATAATGAATTGACCTCTCCATGTACAATATTCAAAATCATTTATAATTGTGTTACACCAAAAAAGCTGTATAGAAGCCATTTGATTATGCTTGATTTCTATTTCATGCTGCATACCAAAACTAGCACCTGACACTCACAGCAGAACATGAATGAGTGTGACAGTGAAGTCCTTATAGGAGCCAAAGTTTTTGAGTTGGTTTAAATAATAATAGGAAATGTGCTCCCTTCTGGCTTTCTAAGCAAGTAAGGAAAATGGCATCATGGAAAAACTGCCTATCTTTTAATGCAATGCAGAAATTAACATTTAAAAAGTCTAGCAACACACACAAGTAGAAGAAACACAGAAAGTAAAAGATTTAAAACTGAGCTACACAGATTCAGCTAAACTACATTCTGAGCCAAACATTTTTCCTAGATGTATTCACTTACAACAAGAGTAATTCTCTGTTACTACACAGTTAGCTAATTAAATATTTCCATTTTCATGTGCATCTGTAATCTCATTTTGGACAGTCCATTAAATTACAGATATTGAAATGGCATCCAGACATTATTTGTTTCCCTCTGATAGCTTTCTGCCTTTAGTTAGAGATTGAAGAAATACTTGTAAAATCAAGATAAGTATTTAGAATGCCCTTATCTTAACCAAACATAAAGACTGGATTATAATCAGCACTGCTGGATAACAGAACACTTACTGTCTTTTTCCAGTTACTAATTAAATTTAATTAGCAAATTATTCTCACACATTACATTCTCATAACTCTCCTGCCACTCCCAAGGAAGAAAAAATACAAGATTACTTACTTCAAGGTGTTATTGATTTTTTAATGATAGACATCAAAAGTTTGTAAACTATATACAAACATGAGGGGTTCACAGCTTAAGCACAGCCTGAATTTTCAGTGTATATAACACCTGCTTTACTACAGTATGTAGTTGTGTCAGACCAAATCAACTAAGTAGAGCTCACCCAAGCCAATTATTGGGACATCTCCAAGGAAAATATAGTGACATCTACTAAGTAAACTGGACTGTTTACTAGGTAATATTGTCCTTGTCTTCTAAGCCAGCATTGAACTAATCAATATTAGTCTAAATTATTTCACACAATAAGTTCCCTGTCTTTTAAGAGCTTATGGCAGGAGCTATACTCTTGTTCTCCCTACTCTTATCCTATGATAAACTGATAATTTTATAATAAGTTTATATAAGCCATTTCCAAATGTTCTGTCACCTGTAGTATTCCATGACCCTGAACAAAATACATATAATAAAAGCAAATAAAGACAAAAAGGAGAATCAAAGTAAATATTGGCTTGTCCATCTCCCCTCAGTCCTTGAGAAGATCAAGGAGCACATGCTCTTGGAATCCACTCCCAAGCAAGTGAAAGATGAGAAAAGTAACTGGGAAAACTCAACATGTACTTTTCAACAGTAAAGTATGCACAAAAAGTCTGTGCAATTTAATGACTGTGTCTATGACAAAAGAAAGTGGTGTGGAACTTGCTTTGACTGTAGTGAGGTTTTTTGGCATTCTCCCACAGTTGAGGAAGTATTTGCTGGGAAAACATGTGGGTTTGTTATGTGGGTTGAAAATTAACTGGATTCAGCCACAACAATGATAGTTAAATGTCCCTCTGGAGAGCAGTGAGAAGTTCAGTACTGTAGAATTCCATGCTGAGACCTGGATCCCAGCTGGTTCCCATGCTGGGAACATCTCCAGTGACCTGGATAACAGCACAAACTGTTCTTAGAACATTTGTGGATGAAACAAACTGGAAGGAGTAGCTGTGGCCATGACATTTGTCACAACTCTACCTTAAAGGACTTCAACAAACCTTAACACTGGGGGGGAAAAAAAAAATCTTGTGTATGGGATTACATAAGAAAAAGTGAAAAGTTCTGGACCTAGGGAGAAATGATTTCATGCATCAACACATGTTGGGAGGGGAATAACTGACTTAAAGCCCTGCTGAAAAGAACTTGAGGGTAATATTGTACACCAGATTGGAGACAAGCTAATACTGCTTTCTCTTCCTGAGTAAGGTAAACTATATACTAAGCTATGTTAAGAGACTCTGGCCAAAAGATCAAGGGAAGTTAATCTTCCCTTCTACTTAGCACTGCTGAGGTTATATGCAAAATACTTCATCCAGTTTGGGACTTCACTGTTTGAGAGATAAACAGAAATTGGAGAGGATCCAGCAGAGGGCTACAGGGATGATCAAAGCCACAGAATATTTACCATGAATGGCACCAATTCCTCTGAAAACAAAATTCATATAAAATTAGACAAAAAAATTTATTCTCAACCTGAAATGACTAAACATACCTACTTTTGGTTTACATTCAATCATCACTCTCAAAAAATCATTCATTAGATCAAGTAGACCACTAGCAGGTCTGATTTTTTTTCTTACTTAGCTGTGTTTTCTAGGACACCAAAGGCCAGAGCTCTGAGCATACACTCCAGCGTCTACTAACAAGTGTCCCTGAAAGCAGCTGATGTTTAGAAACCCATAGATTTAATTAAATACACATGGATAACCAATATTACCTCAGATATCCTGTAGCAATGTCTCATGGTTACCTTTTTTTCTGTCAGTTTTTTCTCCCAATGTAATGTCCATCAGTTTTTCAGATAATAGGAGGAATGATGGGAGGTTCCAGGGAGAAAGAATACCAGATTTTCTTTCCCCAAAACACATCCTGGTAACACTTCTGCCTGATGTTTCTAGTTTTAATAGTTTCAGAACTCAGCCAACTTAATAATTTACCAAACCATGCCAACTGCAAAGAGAAGCAGCAAGATATGTGGGAGGCCTTGGATTTTTATCTGTATAGGATAAAACCTTTCAAAATTTTTTCTAAAGCCGTTTGTCTCCTTTGCTGAGAGAATGAAAGGCAAAGCAATTTCCACTCAGAGTATCTCAAAGTGGATCTCTGTGTCTATTATACTTTCTCAAGATTTATCTAAGTCACCTGATAATATATGACTGCACTCAACAAGGACCTGTGCAGCTTAGAAATGCCATTTGCATTCAGTGTAATGCAAAGTTCCTTGCAGGTTTTTACAAATCATTGTATTCTAATGCATGTGCTTCCTTTGGATGCCTCCTGTATAAAGTCTTTTAATAATTATTCCCATCTGCTGCTTAGCCTCACTCAGCTGTACTGCTTTGCAACCACCTGCAGCAGAATACTTACTAAGATGAGCAATCAGAAAACAAACAAGAGACTTCTTTCTCTAAGAATAAGAGGTTTTAGAAGCAGGATATATCTCTTTCATTCTTCCTATTCCATGTACACTACAGAAGGAACTGGAGAGTGGACGGGAGTGATTAAACCCTTCCCATCTTGATTACTGTATAAATGGACAGGTAAGAAGCACCTTTGACCCCCTGGGACTTCACTGGCCAATATTATCTGATTCCAGGAGTAGTAGAGCACTTGCAAAACTTACAGTGGACTACACAAAGGAGTATCACACAATTCACTTACTGTGTGGATAATCTGGTATCTTTATCATGGCAAGAGGACATCAAACAGGTTTTAGATCTAGAATGGTGACTGAATTTTGCAAGCTCAAGAGGTGGTGTTTGAGCTACAGGATAATCCAAAAATTACAGCTTAATAATATTGTGCCTGGTTAATGCTAAAGGCAAACTTTTTCAGCTCCCTGAATTGCATTGCAGAAGGGCAGAACTGGGAAGAAAGTTAAACTTCTAAAGCAAACAGTTGTTCTATGATGTTGTTTCTACTAGCTATAAAGCATATGCATATGTTGACAAACTAAGCAACAGCTGCTTTATTGGCAATATTCAATGTTGAGACACTGATGTTGTGCCTTACAGAGGGAACTTTTCTTGTGGCAAACTACAGCTATATGCAACATCTCATCCTGCCTGAACCCTTAAGGAAACAAAACAGGTAACAGCACTGCATTTTAAATTATCAAGCTGGAGTAGAGCACCATATATTAGAGAGTTTAACATAATTCTCCATCCAAGGCAATCTACTTTGTCTTCTTTTTTTTTTAAGAAAAAGAACAAACCCAACCATCCAAAACCAGAAAAAATCCCCACAACAACCTAAAAACTAATTTATGTGTCTCTAAAGAACTCACTGGGTTTGTACAGCACAAACACACTCATAGGAAGGTTAGAGCTAGCAACTTCTATATGAGCCTCTGCATTCTTCTGGCTTGGCAAAGTTCCTAACAAGGGTGTACAAAGAATCATGAAGTGCCTTGTTCTCACCTTGATGAGCACTTAAAATATAATTTACTGGTTTTCTCAATTATTGTAGATTCCACAAGTGTTTACTCTTTTTGGCATCCTGGAACATCACAGCCAAACGATGATGAATGAATGTAATGATTTGTTCTCTTTTAACAGAAAACTGGTGGTAAAGGCAAAATGAGATATTTAGAGATATTTAGGCTAATCTGCATGGCTGCTTCTTGAAACCTTAATAAACTGTCAAAAAGATGTGTTAACATGATGGTGAAAAAGATGCTCCAGAATGAGAGACTTTTTTTCCAGGGAATAAGTTATTTCTTAAAAAAAAGGAAAAAAAAAAGGGAAAAGTGACATATTTTGCAAATGTGTTATTTGTATTAATTATGTAAAAGGTTCTCTTTAGCTGTGCAATTACATTCCCATCTAGCACCCAAGGAATGAGTTCAAGTGCTTAGGAATTTGACAACTGTTCTCTCCCTTACTCATTAGCATCAAATTTCTTCCTTCTTTAGGAAAAAGCTATGAAAAACCTTCAGCAACTTTTTAGCAACATTTCAAATATTTTAGCTGCATTTCCTTCCTTTTCTTACATCATCCTTTTGTGTTTTGCTCTTTGGCCATAGTGGGAAGCAACTACTGTGAAATAAAGTTTTCACTTCTTCCTTTCTGTAGTCCCTCTCTTGTATATTAAATAACTTCCATGCTAGAACCAGTTCTAGAATATGACTAAATAGGCATTTTATGGGTTCCTAAAGGGTAATATTTGGTCCTGATGAAAATCCCTAGGAAAAAAATCATGTTAACACCTTTGTATGGCAATATATGGGGCCTAATGTGTCACATGGGATGAACTGAACTCTTATTTCCTTTACCATTTTACTACAGATGGAAATGGACTGTGAACAAAATAACTGCAATATCCAACAACACAGCATGCATCTTCATTTTGTCTAATGCTTTCAGAGTATATGCTGTCAGCAAACAGACTCTGCCTTTTTGGCCCTTCCTTTCAGACTCCTAACCCAAATCTTAGATGTATATGGGATGTTTTCACCACCTTTCAGGGAGAAATCTTCCTTTCTGACAGATGGTATTGCAGACTGCAGGAATATGGCATTTTAAAAATGATTTTTGGGAGATGGATTAGCTTCTGGAAATTTTCTGTGCAGAAATGTAAATGGCACAGATTTCCCTAAATAAATACCTCCTAGGCTTGCAAAACAATCAGTCAGTTTTGAAAATTTGTGTTCATAATGTGCATTCAGTGGGAGCATTCAGTGAATATTAAGCAGGCAATATTAAAAATATTATTTAAAATAATAATGACAGGATTAGTCAACCATACCAATCACTGATCTTTAAAAACAAAACAAAACAAAACAAAAAACTTATAGTCAACTCTGATAAAACAGTTTAACTCATTTATGTAGATAAAGGAGATTTCCCCTTTCTACTAAATAAGACCAAAAATATAAAAAACCTGGTAAATTGGTTATGCTATTTATCTACCATATAGAGAAATTGGACAAATTCTTTGCAATATCTAGGTGGTCAGACTAGATGGTTTACAATAATGCTTTCCAGCCTCAGCACTGATGAATCTATGAAATCCTCATATCTCCAAAAATGCTAGGATTTCTGAATGATGACAGTCAAAAGGAAACCTCTTTAATGAGCAGTTTAATCCATACCTTTTCACTCTAGGGAATAATTGCAATTTCTAATGAAATATTTGGCACTGGACATGTCAGAACAGAATGTCATGTTGACCAGACTCCTGCTCTGGTCCAGAATGTCAGTAGGTTCACAGAGTCAAATAATCAGAGTGTTTTGATGTTGTTTTGTTTTAACAAAGATTCTGGATGGGCTCATTTACTCTGTTCATAAATATTTGACAACTATCTTGGCTTAAGAAACACAAATGGATCATTATTTAAACTAATCCTTAGGGATCATTTTTGTTGTTGCTATGCTGCTTGTAGTGCTATGCTTTTTGTAGTACTATGCTCTCTGTATACTTCTGTTTTCAAATGCCTGTTATGACCAACAGTTTAAGGCTGCACAAAGAGTATATAAACACACAGATGTCAATGAGAATGTTTAGGTATTTTGTGGTATTTTCTTTTTCCATTCTGATGCTTTAAAAAATCACCTAAAATGTAGTATTCTCTCATGATGTGCTAGGGCATAGTATCATGAAGTGGTTAAAGGATTCCATTTGAGGCTATTGCCATCTAGTACTATAGAACATTTTTCCTCTTTAAATGCACTTGTGTGTATATCCCTAACACAGGTCATGCAGATTATGTCTATACTGCTAAATAAAATATGGTTGAGGCCAGTCCTGCACCCTAAGGCACAGACTGGCTCACATTCAGCACTTTTCAGAGCTAACTATCTCCTTCCAGAGTTAGACTGGTCTCATGGGACATAAACCACTCAGCCCTGGGTCTCCCCTAGGACTTCTGTTATGTCCTTTGGATCCCACAACAAGATAAATTAGTGTATGTCTATGAATGAGGAAGTGTTAACTCTAAATGCCTCAAGTAATATCTACATGGAAACCCCATGCTGGAAGTTCAAGAACCTAATATTGTTTTAGCCAGGCTGATAAGAATTAAAAGGATGGTGAGGACAAGTTGTTCCATGGAAATCAGAAGGCACACAATTTGCAGAACAAACAGCTTTAGAGTCTGAAAGGCATATTTATTAAGAACTATTATATTCTTTCAAGCTATTCTCTATTTCTCCTTGTGAATAATTAATCTGATGTGTACTGCCACCTGTAGTAATGTTGTGAGTCAGTTACTCTTCTTAAGCTATATTGACTGCATGTATTTCTCCTTGCCTTGACCAGCTATGACAAAACTTATCAAAGGGGTTCTATTCTGGGGATTTGAGGGAATGCTTTCTCCATCCCTACCTCGTGGAAGTCTTTGATCTCCTTCCTAAAAGTGCTCATTAGTGATGATGGACATGGGTTCAGAAGAAACCTGACCATCATTGCTTTCCTTTGATGATGTAGGAAGTATAGATGACTATTTTTGTTTCAAAAAGTTCATTTCTGTGAAACTTTTATCTCTTGCTTTAATAGCTGCAAGTCCTTGAAGAAGGTAAACTGTATTTCAGGGTACTCATAAGAATCTGGCAAAAACTCTGGAAATTAAGAACCTGTGGAAGCTGCAAGCTCCATCACAGTTGCATTACTGAGTCTCAGAAGAAAGTCTTAAAAAGAGAATTGCAGTCTTGAGAGTGTGTATAGGGATCTGGGTAAAGAACTAGTGCCCAAACTCTTCAGGATCAGAAATCTGGTGGGAAATTGATCTTGAGTTTCTCTTATTGTAATATTATGCTGTTTCAAGATATCAAGAATTTATCTTCAGAAAGGTAGTTGCAATCAGATAAAAGTTCAGCTTCTGGAGATACCCTTTTTAGGATATCTCACTGGGATTTCATAAGTTAGGTTTAAGTGACCTTCTAAAAGAGCATGGGGAAAAAATTGTAATTGTAAACGGATGAGCAACCAGAAAAGCTGATTTAGGAAATGAAGACATCCAGTAATAAACCCCAAATTCTCCACCTCCAAAAAATTTTTAAAAAAAACCCCTAACTAAAATCATAAATATTATAGAGTAAATGAATAGAGAACTTTTATTCACTACTTTTCATAACCACTTCTAAAGAGCACCTCAGGAGATGAACAATCAGTAGCTTTGTAATGATCAAAAAGAAGTACCTCTTTTGCACAGTGTGTAGTTACAAAGTGAATTTTAGTTTCATAAGAAGTTGATACATCTCAGAAATTAAAATAAAAAAACCAGCACACACAAACCAAACAAAAAGAACAAACCCAAAACTTTATAGAATGAGAGGCTTTTTGTAGTTACTAAAGACAGAGGCCTGGAAGAAATTTCCAGTTCAGGAATTCCCAAACAGTTGATGTCTGGAACAGGAAAGCAAGACCAGAATAATAATAACTTTGTCCTTGTCCTACTTGTCATCTTTCCCTAATAATTTGTTGCAGCCTCCAGGATCTTGAATTAAATGAGTCTTCTAATGTTTTCTGCTATGGACATGCTACTGTTCTAGGGAGACCTGTAGGATTTTCACAAATGCCACCTTATAGACTGAATTCAGCAGTGAACTTAATTATCTCCTACTGGAGCTAGATTTGTTTTTAACCTTTGAATTTCTTTAAAGAAATACAATTTAATAAATCTTGTACTCTCATACAGTGTCCCTGTAAATTGCTTGAATGAGAACTACTTCAACATTTGTGATATTTTTGATTTGTGAATACTCTACTCTTTCTCTATAAAGTAAAAGATAATCTTATCACCTCACTTTTTGTCAGGAAGATCTTTCTTTTTTCCAATAGCTGCTACATTTACAATGTCTTGTTGTTGTTTTTCCCTACTAATTTCATTCAAAAAGTGAATGTATTGTAGTCAGTATAGTAAATCCAAAGTGACTAGTTGAATTCTGCCAGTCTGGTGATGACTGGAATGATACCTGAAGAGAGAGATTCATCACCCGTCTTGCACAGTAAGGAGCACCCAAAGAAGCAGCTTTTAACAAAAGCAGCTTAACCTTCACATTTTTAATTAAGAGTATGGTTTCTTCAGAGACAGCTATGAAAGATGCAATGGAGTTGCAATATAAACAAGCTGTAGAGTTTCAGACACATTAGCTAGCCTGAAAGTAAAAGAAACAGTGAGGAGCAAACAAGGTATGAATTATTTGCTGCACTGTATCTCCTCCCTCACATGACCTTAATGTTTTGCTATAAATGTGAGCTGTTCAGAAAAAGTAACCATGGAGAATCATATTACCAAGAAGTGTTACATTTCATCAAGAGATGATAAGCATATGAAGCTAGAAAAGAAAAAACATAATCTAATGCATTATATGATGGATATTAGCAATGGCTGCTATTCTTCCTTACTGTACAATAACAGTAAGAAGAAATCTGCTTCACTTTTTAGAGTACAGTTGAGGATATTAATAGCTAATGCTTCATCTGCATACAGAATATGTTGTAGGGAAAAAATGCATCTGAAAGATAATCATTAAGGATGCAAACATCAAACAATACAAATTTACAAAATGTTAGTAATAAGGTTATTTTAATTCAGTTTTATATTTAGATGGCTAAACTTCAGCAGAAAGAATCTTTCCCTGGATGTTCTCAAGGACACTCCATTTATCCATTTATAAAACACTCATTTCAGGAGAACTGAATCACTAAATACCCAAAGCTAAGGTACAAGCTATATCTGTCACTTACAGCAACTGGAACTCATCCTGTGACACTGTTTCATTGACATAATCAGCTGTGTCACTCACTTAATAACTAGTTGGGCAGGATACTCATTTACTGTTCTCATTATTCAAAATGTGTGATGTAAGGCTTTATTTAGTGTACACTTTTCAGACCCTTCTCTAGACACCCAGTTATTAGTTTTATCAGGGACTGTTTCTTCTCTACAGTCTTGAACACCAAACAACCAAAATGTATCCACCCTTACCAGAAAGTGTTAATGAGATATTTTTTTACAGGTGAAGACAGAATGAGTGTTGCAGTCAAATGTCCAACTTGAGACAGCTACTATCTGATTATTCAAAGTACTTGGCATTAGACTTCTGGTTTATGTGTTCAGAGCACAACTTCCAGCACTTCTGCAAATCAGGCACATGGATCTTGAATCAGTCACATAGAAGAGAGGCAAGAGATTTCAGTCTAGCATGATGGAATTTTCCCAGGATAATTCCAGGGCTTTATTCAGTGCCTGTAATGTAAAATGCAGAAGTAAATTAATGCCATAATGCACACCTCTTTGCTTTAATGAGAGAGAGTTAAAATCTCTACTTTCCATTCATTGAGTACCACAGGGTCCACCTTCAACAGATGCTCAAAAATAATTTTCTCTTTCCTAAGCTATAGGAATTGTTCACATTTTTTCCTCCAGTGTGAGACTGGGACCACAAAGGTCTGTTTCCTGCACAACTAGCAGCACTCTATTATGAAGAAGGCAGTAATCATCAGTTATTTTTAAGTGAAAATGTCTGTATTTTGTACAGATATCATTGCTATGCACACATGTCCACTCAGGACATCCTTGAAAAGCCTATCTCTACTTACACTTCATTTATATATCTCAAAAAAGCTGAAGTGAGCACTACTAGATGCTCAGGTCAGCCCAGACAGTGGCAGTTCCAGCTGTTTTTCATAGCAGGACTAAGAATTTGGTCCCTGGACCTGTAGTCAGTGTCACTGGAGCAGCCAGGGGAGGCTGCTCCAGGCCATTAAAACTTACTAGTGCACCCATGACATAGTTTTAGTATTTAAGATAATTCTGTGCTGGTTTTGGACCTTGTCCTCCCTGTAGCAAACTTACCTTTTTCCACTGTGCTTTATGCAATATTTTGTTCTTATTTCTTATTTTATTCTTAGTCTTACTGCTGTTTTTCTTCTCACACTTTCATTCTGGAATAGTCTTCTGAGGGGTGGTAATTTGCATAGCACTCACTCTGGCCAGGTAAGACCACACTATTGATTTATGGAAAAGATTCATAATTATATTTTACTCTATTCCTCCAAACACCTTGGTAATCCTTTTGGTCCAAGTATTTTATTGACTTGGATTACAGAGATGTCCATGTCTCAGGAGTTCCTGAGTTCCATCTGGGACCAAAACAGATTCCAAGTCACAGAGAATGTGCTGCAGCATATTCTTCCTATTTCCACCAGTCTTCCAACCCCTTTCCATGACATTATCTGGGCCATCTAGTAGTGCATCAGCTTCAAAACAACTTGACAATTGATGTAGGTAGTTTTGAAGCAATTATCTGTGAATCTAGAAACTGTAAAACTGTATAGCAGGTAGTTTTCCTTAGCTAACGTTTTTTACAGTACCTTCTGGTCTTGACTGACAACTTTATGTCAACTTTCCAACTCACTGCAGAATCTTTTTTTCCAGGTCATTAATAAAATGTATTAAGAAGCATAGACTTTAATATGAAACCTTAGAGCACTTCTCTATTAATGTGCTGGAGTTTTTTTAAACCCTCCCATTTTTGACTTCTTAGCCAGTTCTGTCAATTTTCTCTTGCTTCCTTTATATTTAATATTAAAAATAATTTGTGCTACACCTATCACCTAATTTCCAAGTTTTCTTTTTTTCTCTCTTTAAAACATCTTTCACCTGGTTTATCAGGGACTGTTACAGTAGTCCAGATGCTGATATTGATCTAATCAATGAAAAGATGCTAAGCAGCCTCACGTTTCTGCTGCCTCATCTCAGAGAAAATTGTATGAAAAGAGATGGTGGAAGTGACATATAATAAATACTGTCTGTGCCAATGAATCTTGAACTTCTTCTTGATCAGTGTCAACAGTAAGAATGTCTGTACCAATATATCAGAAAGACTATATCCCATTAGTTAGGGACTTTGGGGTGGATTATGATAGAATTGTGTTAGAAAGCTACCAGACTTGAAAGAATTTAAGCCCACATGTCTTGCTTGTAGGGAAAAGAGGTGTACAACTATTTAGCCCATTATAAACTAAGACTAGAGCTCTGACACTATTTTTTGGATTGAAAACAGTGCTGGTGGGACGTATTATTTGTGCTCTGTAGAAAGGTTCTGAACTGAACCTTTTTTGGAACATAATAGGAAAGACACATAGCATCTGACTCCCAGCTCTGAGGTGTGATGATTTTTTTCAGCCACATTAAAACTTGTCTGTATTAACACAGAGAATCTAAAGCTTAAACATGCTTTCTGTGGGTATCTATATGCCTTCAACTTATGAAGAGGATACCTAAAGTGAATAGGTGCCTAATTCTAGTGTCAAGGTAGGTAGGTTGAGCCTGTCACTAGATAAAAAGGAGAGTTGGTCATATAACAACGGAACATCTATGGATGTTGGGTCATCTCTTAAATCAGATGCAAGCTGTACTGTGATTGAATTTTTTAGTATCTAAACTTTTGCCAACATCCCATTTTAGGCACTTAAGTTCTGGTTTGGATATGGCTAGTTGACAGAATAGGACAAAACCTAAGATGAAGTCAGCTGGTGCCAGTGTACCAGATAATGGAGTTAATCCCAGTTCTTCTAAGAACTAAAAGCTCAAACTATTCATTTCAAAAGCAGCAGTCCACCAAAAGCAGCAGTCCACCAAAAGCATCCTGAATACAGACAGGCAAATCTAGTTTTTGTGTTGACCTCAATGTTTTGAGGGACATTTACAGAGGCTTTCACTGTTCTGTTTCCTTTTCCTTCAGTTTCTTCAGTTGTCCTGCAAGGTTTCACAAAATTTCACAGAATGTTAGGAGTTGGAAGGGACCTCGAAAGATCATCTAGTCCAACCCCCTTGCCACAGCAGGATTCCCTAGACAATTGAAGCTGAAGGCCCCAGCAAGATTCCCTCCAATATTACTTTGCAAACTACCTCCCTTTCTGACATGGAAACAATATATTTCAAGACATAAGTGAATACATTTCTAGCAGGTCCTAAAAGGCATTTTTAGGCAAGTTTCTAAAGCCTAGCAATCTTTCCTCTTTGTTTATGGTGTGCCCTTTTTGATGTGGTCTATGAAGCACTACCAGACTGCTTGGTGCCTTCAAGACCATAAATTTGTTTCCTTTGATTGTTTCATTCCTCATTAACAAACCTGGAGAAGTTCTTTGGCACATCAGTTCTTCTGATATTGTGCAAAAAATCTTAAGCAGATAAAAAGTACTACTAGTAGAGCTGAACCATTATGAGGTTATGTTATAATGTTATAGAATTCATTAAATATTATTATAAGTTTAAATTCAAGCCTGCAGTCTGTACTTAAGAACATTCTTGTTTTTACTGACTGTAATGTGTGTCACTATTCACCTTTCTCACCACTGACTCATGTATAGCCTTAAAAAATTGATTTTATTATAATCTGAGAGTCACTTCTTGTTAAGCAACTCAGCCACAGATTGCTTGGGTTGTCTCTTCTGAGTCTTGCCAGATGCAGATCTAGATCTGTATCTAGGAAAGAAAAAAAAGAGAAAAGAAAAAAAAGGAGAAAAAGAACATGATATAATTTTATTTTTTTATTTTGTGTATTAACATCAACAGAAAAAGGTAACAGCAACCAAAGTTGCAATTAATTTTATTGTTATCTCAGAATATTTGGTTTTTTACCCTGATTTTTTGCCTTGCTTGTAATATCTGTAATGGTCCTCAGAATGAGTTTTGTATGAGATTAAGAAACCCATATGTTGACTATCATCTCTTCTAATACTTCTTGCTTCATTCCAAGAAAAAAAAGTCATAAATATTATTTCTTGATGTCCCTAGGTTAATACACATTTCTTTTTGACCACATAAGAGCTGCCAGCTCCACCTGGGCTCATGATGGCTACTTACTGAACTTGTACAGTAGCACACTCAAAATTCATCAGCAGTTTGTCAATGAAACAGCTTAAGGTAAAAATGCTTTAGGTAAAAATATATATAAAAATATATCAGACACCAACTGATTTGCCTTTGTTTTATAGCATATTGAATGCCTTATTGCTGGATTTTCTTCTCGTAATGGTGTAATAAATATTTCAGCACTGAGATCTGTTTGTCTTCTGCTTTGTAGAAACAATTTTACATTCACTGATTCTATAGCAGAGCTCTTATTCCCTATCTTTCCCCTCACAAATGGAAACAGACCAAATTCTAACCTTCTTTTTTTAAACAATATGACTTATGAACAGGAAAATGCAGAATATTGGCTATTAATATCATAATTTTCATGTCTTGGTTTAGCCCAGGTTATTTAAATCAAGAGACTGAGAAAAAGATAACATGCAGTTGTGTCCAGTGAAGAACTAATCACTGTGAAAAGTACATATTCAAATCTAACCACTTAGATATGTTATCTTCTCATATGTAATGTTGAGTAGAGGGACAGTTAATAAGATGGCTTCCTCACATCAAAAAATGTCCATAACTACACTTAAACAGAAATATGGAAAGCAGATTACATGACTTGTGAAAGTAATCTTGATGTTGTGTTATATTAATTGAGAATTTTTCTGATGGGTTTTTACTGTGGACATAGTTGTTCCTTTAACTGTCATACTTCAGTATTATGATTTGCTCTGAGAGCTGGGTTACTGATATGATAACTTTGCTGAATTATTTTTTGATTATTTTATTTTATTTAAGTCAGTCAACTGGCTGAAAATCTGTGCCAGCCATTGGTCAAAGTCTAAACACTACAAAAAGATATCTGTTATGAGCTAAGGACAGATTATAGCAAATAATTTGGTTGTTTCCATTTAGCTAAATCTGAATGTTAAGAAAAGCAGAGAGATCAGACCAACTCATAATAGTTTTAAAGACAGTTCTTTGCTATGTAGGGATTTGAGGTTGTGGCTTTGAAATATGAAGTTGGAAGAGAAAAAAAAAGAAGAAAAGATGTTAAATGCTTGAAAGCCATAAACTCTGAAGACAGAAGCTCATATCTAATTTAGGAGGTTTGGCAAGTGTTGTATTCATTGATTTTTATAGTTATTTTCTGACCCTTTTTTTTTTTCAAGTGAAAATGTCACATAGAGTGCTGTAAAGCATAATACCAGTTCCTTCCATTCTCTGATGTGGACATATTCTGCTTTTTGGGCATACTTTCACTGTCAATACTTACATCTGTTGCTTAAAATGCTATTCCTGGTACAATTGTTTTTTAAATGCAAACCCATATGTGTGATCTCAAGAGAAACTGGTGAATTTTACCAAATGGGCATCCCTAAATTACATGCCATCTGCAGCTAGTGATGAGAGGACTAAACCCAATCAGCTGTGATCTTCCACCACTGCATCTATCATTTTCATTTGCTCTAGGGAAATCAACAGCTTTTGGCTTGAACTTTTCCCACCCCAATAGGTTATTATGGACTAGTTGTGATGTACTGGCCAAAGAATGATCTCTTTCATCTGCAGCTAGGCCTCACACTGTTTTCTTCTGGAAATCAGCAGCAAAAGTACAAAATCCAGCAAAGCAAAAGTGGGCACATACTCTAGCACTGATCGAGATTTTGTGAGGTATAAGTATGCAGCCTTACTAACACAGAAAGACTGTGATGAAATATGGAAGAAAAAATTAAGAAACATTATTATTGCTTATGTAACTGTAAATTATTAGTACTGTAAAAAGAAGGGAACTTTTCAGAATATCGTGTTCACATTCTGGAGTGATAGTTGCCAAAGTGGGAATTACTGTACTATGGCATGTAAGGTTTTAGGATCATGTTAGAGAGAACAAAAAAGAAGAGGAGGAAAATAAGACATAGATGCTACTTCAGTGAGGAAAAAACCTTCTGAAATCCCATTTATATCACTGATATTCCACTATTAAGTGCCTCCCCTTCACTCCTACCTTGTAGTACATTCCTTTCCAGTAGTAAAAATTATTCTGGGCTAATCAAAACTGCAGTTTAAAAATTTAACTGGAATTATACTGAGATGCACCTTACACTTACTAACAAAAGGCTTGGCAAATGTAAGTGCTTGAACCTCATGAACCTAACTGAACACTTGATAATTTGGTTTTATATATGCCCCAAACAGATGGACCAGTAAACTCTGAAAACAGGATCTCTTTTCAGAAAGCCAGATCTGAAAAAGCCCACAAATCTCACCCCAAAACCAACCATATTTTCACTCCTTATCTGCAGAGTTCAAAATGCTAAGTATAACATTAATTCATTTTCACCCATAAACTTGCTGTAGCATTTAAATTGTTAGATATGTAGGAATGAAAGGCATAATATCCAGCATGCTAAGGAGCAGGATGAATGAGGTACATCCTGGGAGACACTTAAAGAAAGGAATGTCTGAATTCCCACCTCTCTTTTAATCTGAGAGCTGAGTGTGTCACTGGGATTCAAGATTCAGATCCCTTTTTGAAAGACAGTTGAAAGTATTTGTGTGCAGAAGAGCAACCTGAGCAGAACATCCCCAGGATAGATAGGTATCTCCTCAGAGCTGTGCAAAGGATAAGGTCCTTTTAACAGGCAGGATGGCAAATCCTCTTGTTTGTCTGTTGGCCATTTTCATCTGGCATCATACTAGACACACAAGAGGCTAGAAACTTTGCACTCCATCTGACTGCAGTTGCTCTGGTAAGGTTTGGATACCTCATTGCAAATTAGACATCAAAAATTTAAGGCATCCAAATTCCCAGTGTTAAAATTAATCTTTTGCTCATTCTCCTATGTTTGTTTTCAAGTTCTGTCCTCTGTGCTAGAATTTTAATATGCACATTTGGCATGCTCTGAGAGTGTCTCTAAGACCAAATCCCCCAGGGATTTTAAGGAAAGGAATGGCTAGTTCCTCTAAATAGCTTTACTTAATGGTTAGGTGATGCATTGCATAAATCTGTTAGAGTTTAGATGCCTAAATACATGTGCTACAATTCAGCTGCAGCTACCTAGGGAAAATCTTTTTGAGGTCACAAAGCAAAGGATCATTGGAAGTTGGGAATTTCTAAGATAGGCTGAATGGGAGTCTTGACGATAACAAGTTGGGGGTTTTGATTTCCAAATTGTATGTGTATTGAAAGTCAGTTACCTGAATTATATATTTGTCTGCTCGTTAGGTCCTCAATGTTTTAGTTTCCCATGTGTGAAATATGAAATACATCTTTCTTCCATAATAGAGTGCTGTGAAAGAAAAAATCTTTAGAAGTTGTATACCCACATCTCCTATAGAAGGCCCAGTTGGTAGGATCTCTGATAAATACTTCAAGTTGGAGTCAAGATATTTTAAGATATACTATGAAGGGAAAGGGAAGAAAACCAGAAGATGGAAGTAACAAGATGAACTGGGAGATAAAGCATAATGAAAATTTTTTTTTTTTAGCTTTTTATGGTTCTTTTGCTTACTGATTTTCTTAAAAGCTTCTGCACAAAGACTTAGTTAGTTCATCACTAATCATCTTCCCATTCCACTTGATGTCTTAGGAAATTGGATGCCTAAATAACTTTTAAGATTTTTTTTTTCTCCCATAAGTGATTAAAAATTCAAAATTGAGAGGTTCTGAACTGGCTTATGTAAAACAATTTGCATGACATTTTCTTACTGAAGCCAACACACAATGTGAGTTGTTTCACTTCACCTGGATGCTCAGTAATGTAACATCAGTCCCAGTACCATTATAAGAAGCAATGTTTTAACAAATGTATAATTTTGAGGGAAAAAGAAAAAGAAATAACAACAAAAATGATAAAAGATACAAATAAAATTGGTTATTATGCTAGTCTAACTTGTAATCTAAACTCCTTGCATTATTGGAACATCTAAAGCCAGAACAAACCCTTAAAATTAATATTGTGAGGCAAGAGAAAGCAGAGTCACTAGCAGAGAGCAACACTCACTTGTAATAGTTCATGCACAGTTTGTTATCACCAGTGTACTTTACTAAAAATACATGAACTGATGGCAGGTTGACTATAAAATTCATCAAGTATGTGTTGTAAGTGCTTACACATGACTCTGCAGACAGCAGAAAAACAGGAAAAGACTTCTGAATTTTGAAAAATCTGCTGCAAAATAAGTGATATTATTTTATTTCCCCACTTGAAAGAGCCACAGGACTGTCACAGTGACTTTTCCAAATCATGTACTTTCTCTCCAAAGTATTGCTCACTTAAATGTCTGAAGAGAGGCAAGACCTTTCTATTGATTTTTTTTTCAAGTGTTTCTTGCTGGTGAGCATTCCTCAAGACTAATGTTAGGACCCTCTCACTGCTTTGCACCATTACCTTTATTTATTACATTTACCAGAAACATTTCCTCTTTGATGTCCAGTACCCAAAATGCTGAATAGCTGCAACAGCTGGAAAAAAATCAACACTTTTTGCTAGCAACTAAAGATTGCAATAGGTGACACAAAACCATTCCTTAAATCAATGCTAAGAAATCCTTATTAGTATCTATTTTTGTGTAAAGAAGAGAGATGAATGGTAGAAATGCCAAGTGTTTTTCAGACAGTTTCATATTATCAAAGAACAAAACAATCCCCCTGTGATGTCAACAAGGACTTTCATTACTGACTTTGGTGAAGATAGGTTTCCACTTAGAACAGATTTTCTTCTTAAGGAGAGATGGAGGGAAAAGAATGAGCAGGGAGAATTTCAGTTATATTTGATTTGAACTCTCTGTACTTTTAGAATCCATAAAACTTGCCTACATATGCAAAGGATGAAGGCTGCTTCCTCACAAAACAGGAAATGACATCCAATCTATCAGAGAAGATGGGTAGGATGCTAAATGAAAATTTTCCACCTATGAAAAATCCCTTTGTGTCCCTTGGGTTGATGAAGAGAGGCCAGAGGCTGCTAGGGTTTCACATCCTAGTCCTGTAGCCCCATGCTACATGAAACTCAGCTACACTTGAGAGGCATGATGGATGGATGAATTGACATTGCGAGCATTTGAACAATGATCTTGAAGGGATCTGAGTAGTTCAAACTCTCATTTATTGCATCATTTTTCTGCCTCACAAGCCTGACTATACTTAGGATAAGTATTTACCTTTCAGCTTCTATTTGAAAGCAATTCAACAAACCTACTTTTTTTGTAAGCAAACACTAACAACTACAGAGAAATGGTGCTTTCCAGATTGCATGGAGATGTACTTCTTGGTCCTATCAATATAAAGATCCTATTTCTAAGTTTTTCTAGTATTTTATTGTGACAACATAGAGTGAAAACTTTCATTTATCTGTATTTTTTAAAAAAGATATTGAGGAAGGAGAGTAGTTTTTTCTATGCCTCTCTTTCCTTTCTCTTCTGATTGTGTATGCCAGAGAAAAAAACATGAAAATATCAGAAAGAAAAGGAGCAACTTTCACAAGAGTAAAAATGAAAGTTGTTTTTCCTTAAAATTTTGAAGCAACAGAGAATGGCAGTGCATGATTTTATGAAAAGTAAGACTGTGATTTTTTTGTTTGTCTCTGAAGTTTTTTCTCTTTCCTTTGGTGGCACATCAGGTAAACTCTAATTTGCATAGTTTAGTGTGTGTGTACATAAAAAATACATACACAACCTGTAGTTATTTCCATACTTGTGATGCACTGCACCCAGGCTGCTCCTCTGAGACAGGAAAACTTGCCTTATCTCCCTAACCTACTGTCAAAGAGGACATCATTATGCAGATTCTCTGGTACACTGGTCTTTGTTTGGGACACAGACGCAGAAGGGATGCAGTGTGAGCTATGAAGCGTGGAAATCCTTTTCCACTCACTTCCATAGAGAAGATAGACAATGGAGATCCTTTTATAGAGTGGCTGAAGTGAAGAGCCAGCAGGGTGAATACATAGCACAGAGAATATAAGAAAGAAAACTGCAGGAGGAGGGAGGGGAAGAGACACTGACTGCCAACTCCCACTGTTTTGTCTTCACTCTCTCAACTTTGTCCACTATAATCTGGATTTTGCCTTTGTTCTTGTCATTGAATATGCCCTTTGGAGTGACCCACTCACAGTGACCCTTTTGGAGTTTGCAAGCACAGCAGACGCCAGCTTATGCTGCATAATAGAAGGGTATGTTCTCATTGTTGTGTTCCTAAGAGACTGCTCTTGCTGGTTCAGATAAAATGAGAACCAAATATAGTTTTCACCTATGCCTCCATCCAAATGAAATAATATTGTTTGTTTAAGTGTAATTTCCTGTAATGCAGCCCATTTCTGACTTTTTCTGGCTGGCCGTACTCCTAGCCTGAATTCAGGTGCATTCATAGACATTGCAGGAAAATCACTTTTGAATCGTTCAGGAAAAGTGCTAGATGGAGAAGACCAAACTCATGCCAGAGAATGTTCCAAAATTTAGCACCATAGATGGCAATGACCAGCACCTGGACATATTATCAGATGGGCACAAAATGACTGGAATAAGCATAGTGAGTGGTTCCCCTTTAAAGAGTCCTCTGTCATAAGAAGCTATTTCCCTAGAAAAATCTTTCTTACATATAGTATCACTTCTACCTATGAAATATGTGGGGTTTTTCCCCAGCAGTGAGTAGCATATCAGCAAGATTGAAGAATAAAGGAATAGCTTTTGGCTGAATTAACTTTTGGTCTTGAAGCACTTTAGAACTTCAAAACATTTGCAGTAGGAGTCACCTTACCCACCTACAATGTGAATATGTACATATGAGTTACTATCTGCAAATTTCTTCAGTGACAAAGGAGAGAAATAGGCACACTCTTCAGCTGTGCTTTAACTTGCCAATTTTAGCTATTTGTTTCAGGCTGACTGGACTGAAGCTCTAAAAGTGGCTGCTTTCTTTTTTTTCACTGACTATAAGGGTAGACTATTTCAGACACAGCAGCAAGCTAAGATGCAATTTACTGATTGAAGAGACAGGTACAGCAAAAGCACAGTCTGATTAACTCCCTCTGCCTTCATGTTTGAACAAAAGGCTTACTGAGAAGTTAGAAACTAGCCCAGCTGAAGAAATCTACCTTTCATCAGATGAATCCTACACTCAGTAGGACTTACTGACTTGGAATGTATGATTCCTCCTAAAAGCAAAGAAAAAAAATACTGAAAATGTTTCTTGCACTCCTAGTAGGTAAATTCCTTTCCCCAGTGGTTTCACAGGGTTTCTGCTCTGGGATTGCCATGCTGATTCAGCTGTGATTGCACTTTTCACACTCACTGGAGCAGAATGACGCAGGTTTTGTCCTTATTTAGTCCGAATTGTATTTGTTCATATAGTCTAGTCGTCTCGTCCTTGTTTTCAAAAAGGCTTCATCTCCATCTGGAAATGTTTCTCCCATTCCTTTTTTGCAACTCTCTTTAGAAACCTCAAGGGGATACTTGCAGGTCTCGGAGTTCTGTTATGCTTCAGATGTTCTAATTCCTTGATCACCTGTTCTGCCTGAATCTTACCTCCTTCGATATTTTTTCTTGCTCTCCTGGGAAATTTATGTCTGCTTCTGACATCTGTCCCCAAACCTTCTGTGTGAACACAGAAGCAAAGAATTCATTTGATTGTGCTTTAGTTATGTCTGTTTCTTCAGTCAGTAAATTACCCAGGTTGGCTCTTAGAATTTCCAATGTCTCTGCCAATGACCTCTCGTTCAATATGTCCTCAAAAAACCCCCAACTTTGTTATTTATCTTCACTTCTGCAATTTTCCTTTCATTTCACATCTTGCTTTTCTTAGCAGATTGCTGTGTTTTAACTGTGTTATCTTTTCAGTTATCCACATTCTTTTAATACCTTACATCAGCCTCCTTTTGGTCTTTGTATAAATATTGTGCTGAGTCCTTCAAGTTTTCCTTTCTGAGGATGGTTTAATGTTTGCATAATTGAGGCAGTGATGGAGCACACAGTTTGAATACTGTTCTGGACCACACAATTTAAGAAGGATGTTAAGGTACTGGAAGGCATCCAGAGGAGGGCAACAAAGCTGCTGAAAGAGTGGCAAGGAATTTCCTGTGAGGAGCAGCTAAGGACTTTAAGATTGTCTAGTTTGGAAGAAAGGAGGTTGAGGGACAATCTGATTGCTCTTTGCAGCTTCCTGAGGAGGGGAAATGAAGTGGGTGATGATCTTTTCTTGGTATCCAGTGATAAGATGTGTGGAAGTAGTTCAAAGCTGTGTAAGGGGGGGATTAGACTATAAATTAAAAATATTTATTTCCTGAAGGGTGGTAAACACTGGAATAGGCTTTCTTGAGAGATGGTTGATGCCCTGAGCTTGTCAGCATTTAAGAGACATTCGGACAATACCCTTAATAACATGCTTTACCTTTTGGTCAGCCCTGAATTGGTCAGTCAGTTGAACTAGATGATCATTTCAGGTCCCTTCCAACTGAAATATTCTACTCTAACCTAGTCTAGTCTGATTTGTCTCATCAGTTCTTTCCACTTCTGCTTTTTTCTAGTGTTTTGTTTAATTTGGTTACACAAAACACACTAACAATCTTAAAATGTACATGGTGGAAATAACAAGATGTGTGTATCTGATGTTTAAGCATACATGTGATTTATAGCTTCACCACTGAGTTGCTGTGATCTTGGACAAAAGTCCAGTGGGCCTCACATAAGCCAGACTACACATCTGTGGATGGCAAAAGGACAGAGTAGGCTGGAGGACCTTGATCACATGAAATGGTAGTTCATGGCAGCCATTGCACCTCATTCTCTCAGAGCCATGGGATGAGGTGTTATAATCCTCAACAGAGAAACATACATAGCATGTTTCATGAAACTGTCTTCCTTTTATGAAGATGCTTCCCAGATGCTCTGGAGGTATTTAGTTCATTGTAATCCTACTGACCACCACCACTGGTCTCCAACTGTAAAACTATAAAGAATTTTTTTCTAACAAAGAGCTATCTGGAAGTTGTGCTTATGAGAAAGTGAAAAATGGTTCTGAGTATGAAATAATGGCTCCACACCCAGTTTATCACTTCTGTTCTTATGCAGCACAGTTAGGGATACCCAACAGTCTCTTAGAGCTTCATTCTGAGGAAGGGTAGAACTTAGAGTACGACAGAAGGTACAGTTTGAACACCAAACACAGTAGCACATGAAAGGTCTGGAGTATAAGGGATTACAGTTATGACCCCCACCAAAATCTACAGCAGCATATTTGCATGAAGAGTTTTTGTTTCAAGTCAAAAGTTTTTAAGTCAGGAGTTTTTTCAGTTTTTAATTTTTCAGAGAGAAGTCAACATTTTCCACAGGGAAATAAACAGAATAACATGATCTTCCAACTAGTTTTGGTTGTAACAAATGTATGTTTTTGTAAAGTGCTTTTAGACCATCAGATAAAGGTCACTGGGGAAGTGGAAAATGTCATTAAGAAATTCACTGAGTTGATTTTCCACAGGTTCAGGCTTCATTTGCCAGCTAAATACTACTCTTCTTTGTCTACGGTGAAGTCTGTACAAGATTCAAAATGAAATTAGATTGCATATTCTAGTTCTCTGTTGGTATTAAGGTCACACCAATCTACATCTATAAATTACCCAGGCACAGTCAGTTCTTAATGCAGCCCCTAAGGACACTCCAGTGCAGTGGCGTGAAGAGAGGATTTCTCTGGCTTAGCATTAGGCATAATCGTTCTAGGCCATGCTTTCCCCCAAGCAGTCTTGCAATACCCCCAAAATTGAGGACAAACTACCTGACACAATCCTTCCAAGACCCTGACTTGCAACAGCTGCTAGAGCTCTTGACAAACTCAGCTTGCTTCCCTGCCCTCCCCCCTGATAGCTCTCAGGCTGTTTGTAGTCCCTCAACCCTCTAAAGCTCATCTGAAACGAGCCCTGTACATCAGTTCTTCTCTTTCCTGTACTGAAGACAAACCCTCCTGATAAGCATAGAACATACAGACCAGTAGTACCCGCTAAGGAGGGAGGGAGTTTAAAGCATTTATTACTACTTAATTTCTTAGGGTCTGACAAGTATTGTCAATCCCTGTAAATAGGGAGGGATTCAGTTATAAGAGACATAATCTCAGGGGTAGCAGCTGAGTGAGACTTTGGAAAGGGAATTAACTCAAACCAGGCTGGAGGGTGCTCTGGCACTGACAGTAAAAACATGAGGTTATTTTGATCTTGAGGCTGCCCTAAGAAGCTCTGAATAGTATAGTAAATGGATCTAGAAAGGTTGGATTTAGGAATCAGGCACGCAAATGCTTCTTAAGAGCTTTTCTGAGAAACTCACTGCTGATAATATATGAAGCAGAGCAGGAATCTGAAACCCAACTGAGTGCTGTAAATGCTGAGGTGTTCCACAAACAACTGATGTATTCTTTATGAATAATCCTTGAAGCTGCAAGTCACATCTTCTTGCTTTATGCTCTGAAGAATATACACTAGGATTTTCACAGTGGAAAAGGTTTTCATTAGGAAATGTCAATTCATTAAACTCTTCTTCTGCAGGCTTAATTCTATGGTAAGATAGAATGTCTAGTAATCAAAGCATCTGGACATTTATCTATAATGCGAGAAATTCAAGTTAAAGTTGTTTTCTTCCTCATTTTCTCCACAGCCCAGTGAACACCTTAGCCAGATTTTTAGTACCTATTTTGTGGTCACTATTCTTTATTCATTTATACTTGCTTGTTCCTTCCTGTATAAATAATAAAAAATAAATAATAAATAATAATAAATTATCACAGAAATGGAACTACAGTTTTGGCAATAGAGAGCTTTCTGAAAACTGATTGAAAAACTCCAGCCACCTCTAATAAATAGTGTCAATGTATTACATTGGCCAACTTTTGCAGCTCAAGTGCAGATATGAACAAGGCTGAGGCCTCCTTTGTGTTGGTCCTGGTGAATACTGGAATAGAGCAGAATAAATGTCTTGTGTGTTATCATCTCTGTTTCAACCCTGGCTTTCCTGATTGTCTGATTTATGCTACAGTACAGTAAATCTTATTTTTATATTGTTTACCGAATTCATCACCAGGATAATCAATATTAAATTTCTAACACTGGTTTTCTTCCCTCATTATCTTCAAAATCCTTCCTTGTAAGCAGATCAGATTTAACTCAGTTTCATCTTCGTTAAGGCCTCTTTGTGCCTTTTTCTTTTTAGCTACACTTGAAGAAAACACCAAGTGTTCTTAACTCTTGTGATCAATTGGAAATTTCTTCAGTGGCACTTGTCTGAGAACACAGAAGAGACACAATCTAATTGATCCATAAAGGTGAAAATAAGAGCTGCATAATGCAAAATATATTTTTATGGTCAAAGGAATTGGAAATGCAAAACACTTTAAAAGACTGAAGAAGAAAGAATATGTTTTCGCAAACTAAGGACGATACTTAAAGTCTAGAAAATTAGGTAAATCAAAGTGATAGGTGACAGCCACTTTCCCACTGTCCCCTACATAAAATCTTCAACTTACACCAGGTGATTTGAAGAACAATGTCTGGAGCTTAGTAATGGAAAGAGGTTAAATGTATACGACTGTAAATAATTAATGTGCAACTTGTCTTACAAAGTCCAGAGGAACTGTCATAATCCTTGTTCCTCCAGCCTTGTGATTGTATTGAAATAACAGTGCTTATTGCAATTAAGAGGCAGAATTTTCTTACAAAAGCTAAATATATTAATCTTGCTGATGAGTTACTGATGACTATTAGAGCACAAATCCTACAGTGGCTTTCTGGGACCCACACCCACCAGCTAACACAAGCCAGGCACTACAACTGTACATAAAGGATATTAAAGCTTGTAATAAGGAATGGAATCTGGTTTATGAGGAATCAATGGTGTACTAGCACTGCACAAAAGACAAAATGGATGGTGTTACTGACAAGCTGGAGTAAAAAAATACATGAAGAAAGTCCAGACCTCTGGACTTGTCAGATCTTTACTCTCAGTTCACCATTTCAACTGCTTTTGACAATATAGTGCTATAGCATCAATTTGCAATAACAAAAAAAAATCCTCCCAAACCTATTCTTCATCTATTTTTCCATTTTTTTTTCTATCTTTTCTTTTCTTTCCCTTTTCTTTCTCTTTTTTTTTTCCTCGCCCCACTAGATTATGGATAGCTGTATTTTGTGTTGGTGGTGAAGTGTTGGCAGTGGAGGGGCTGAGGAAGTGACCTCTGTGATGGAGGGCTGGGGCTGCTCTGTGCTGAACAACACAGGATGTTCCAGCCAACTCCAATGGAGCTGCCTCAAGGCACAGCTGAGTCTCTCAGAAAAGATGGTGGCACCTCAGGGAAAACACATTTAAGAATGGGCAGAATGCTGCACAGCAGAATGAGTCAAAAAAAGCAACAAAACCCCCCCTGCAGACAAGCTAAGAGAAGATGGAGGGAAGGAGGTGCTCCAAGCAGAGCAGATATTCCCTTGCAGCCCCTGAAGGAGACTATGGTGACCCAAATTTTCCCTCTGCAGCCCAAAGAGACTCTGCAGACTGTGGATGACCCCACACCAGAGCAGGTGGATATTCCCTGAAGAAATTGCAGTCCACAGTAGCCCATGTAGGAGCATAAGAAAAGTGTGAGGAAGGAGCAACTGAGTGGAACTGTTATGGACTGAGCTGTTTCTCATCCCCCTCCACTTCTTATAGGTGAAGAAGGTAAAAGAATCGGGAAGGAAGGACAGAGGCTGAGTCTGGGAAAAAGAAGTGGGGAGGAGACAGGTGATTCAATTTCTGTTTCTGCTTCTCACCATTCAACTCTGGTTTTAATTGGCAACAAATTAAATCCATTTTCCCCAATTTGAGTCAGTTTTTTCTGTGATAGTGACTAGTGAATGACCTCCCTGTCCTCATCTTGACCTACAAGCTTTTAAATCCTATTTTCTCCCCTTGGAGAATGGAAGTGAGAGAGCAGCTGGGTGGGTATCTGGCAGCCAGCCCATGTCAACCCACCACAGTAGCATATTATACAATCTTTAATAATGTAATTTGTTCTTTTTACACCTTCATTACTAAATATGTCTCACAGGAAATTTTTAAGTGTTCAGGGCAAATGTGACCCTGGAATCTTCAGTGCCACTAGAACACAGAGTGTCACACAACATAATAGTACTTTGGAAATTTAACTTACAGATCTGCCTCCTCTCTATTACTCATTTTATATATTTGTGCTAATCTTTTATTTTTAACTAAGGTTATTAAACTGGTTCCAATTGTACCACAAAAAGTGGTACTGACATGACTGAAAGAATAGCAAATAACAGTAAGAAAGCAGTAACAAGCTGCTGGAAATGGGGACATCTTAAGCCCAGCTTTATTGCAGCAGCAAATGTATGTGGAATAGAACCTGGATCTCTGTGGCAACCTCAAGCTCCCTCATCTAATTACTGTAGATTGACTCTCTGTAACAGAATTCTGTGTAATTTAAATTGCAAATGACTATGAAATCTGCCCTCAGCCCTTCAACCTGGAAGGCCATCTTGGGTGTGAAATATATGTATTAATAGTTGAAAGCATCCTTCTTTATAAATTCCTATAGAAATAGACAATATAAAGTGTCAAGTGGTTCTTCCAAATAGCAAAGAACTCTTAACAAGATCCAAAGCCTGAAGGTAACACTATTGCTCAGTACTAAAAAGCCTCTTTCTGGGAGTCTACATACAAAAAAACTTCAGTCATACCAGTCCTGGTACTCACCAAGACAAGTTTGGTTTGGTTTGTTAGTTTTCTGGTGTTTATTTTTTTCCAAGAGAGAAACTATTTCTTTTTCCATAAGATATGACAATCCTGCATTTAAAAACCCATTTTTGGGAGGGTAAGAAAAGATGTAGAGTAAAATAAAAACAAATTTGGAAGAGACAACTAGAAATTGCCAGAAGGCAATGGCATCACTTGTGGTCTATCTCAGCAACAATATGTTTAGTGAGAACAAAGTACTCAGCTGCTGATCTTTGCTGCTGCTGAGACCTCTTCCTCTGTTGAGTTTCCAGGTCATGAGGACATTGTTCAACTGTTTGGTGGGATCATCTATTCTTTCTATGATAACACCTCCCAGATATTTGGATCCCTCTCCTAGTAAAGAAATTTCTATCAACACATGAAGAAGGCTGATATTCTGTATGGGTGCTGTTGATGTATGGCCTGGTTTAGGCTCCTGGGTTTTGTTGTTTTCTCTCAAGTTTTCATTGTTATAACTGCCTCCATGCTGCATTCACTGTTGGTCAGATAACAAACTCATATTTTTCAATACTATTTCTTGTAACTGCTGCACTATTAGATACAGTGCTTCCATTCCTGTATTTATCTGAAAAAAATTCCTGAACTGCACCTGGGAAAAGAATGGGACCAGAAATAAGTCCTTATCACTAAGGCCTTACCCACTCCATTTATGAATGTTAAGTATTGGAACAGGCTGCTCAGAGAAGCGGTTGAGTCATCATCCCTGCAGATATTTAAAAGACATGTAGGTATGGTGCTTAGGAGCTGCTAGTATTAGCTTAATGGTTAGACTCAATGTTCTGAAAAGTCTTTTCCAACAAAATTCTTCTGTCATTCTATGGTTCTAAAGCACACTTTCTCTTTCTACATGAAATTTTAGAAGTTTCTGGTATTGCACAAAATATTCTTTCAGTGGTAAAATAGATATGACAGTTTGTTGTCTTGCATACCTGTACATTAAGAGGTGCACCTATAATGAGTTTTAAAACATTACACTTTTCTAGATGCTACAAGATATGCTTAACAGACAAGTCTCTGAATTTACACCTCTGTTGGAAACAACACTCATGCATATAGTAATTTTCAGAGCTACCTCAGAGATATATATGTCTAATTCCACACAAAGTATTTGTCCTCTAACCATGTCCTTGTCCTTACTGACTTTGCTATGGATATAGATGACTGCAAAGCAAATGCAAAGCAAATCAACCAGACCTCAAGGCAAGACGGTGAGAAGAAAAGTAGGAATACTTTGTGACTAGCAACCACAGGACTACCTAAAGGAAAAAGTCTCTCAGAAAACCCTTTAGTGTAAAAGTCAAATTAAATATAATGCTCTAGATACTTAATAACAACTGAGCACAACGACAAATACACAAAAATTAGATTTTTCTCTTATTTATGAGGTGAAGATTCCCTGACCGAAGTGACACAGATGTAACTGAGGACAAATTCTTGTCCAAGAGCTCCTATGGAATATGTAGTGCCATATAATATAGTCATGTATAAATAATCCCCAGGGCAAGGTAATATACTATATTACAAGTGAGTGGGCATGGTTACAAATGACCTGTGGCTAGAGAAAAGAATTTTTCCTTGAATGACAGTGATCAACAATTTATTGTTCCATAACTACTCCCCCATAAATTAGACAGAAAGGAGCAACATTTTAAATTGAAATGTAATATTTAAATAGAGGTTTGTTGTTATGAACACATCTGTAGACATAAATGTAGCCTTTCTAATTGTTCAGTACAAGGATCTTGTAAATACTGATCTATACATAGTAGCTGCTTTAACATTTTTTCTTTAATTGTCTATAGAAATATCTGATATCTTCTTTACCATTTTTAAATTCTTTGTGTTCACAGGAGATGTGCCGCTTAAGGCTTGAGCTCACAGGGACAAGCCCTGAGGCTAGAGTTTGCAGAGCCAGCATGAAGAAAGTGCAGTGATGACAATGCATCAGGTCTACTCTACATGCACCACACAGCCAGGCTGAGTGAGCATTGAGAAATTCTTCATCATTCTCACTGCAGTTGTTTCACTGTTCTGTCTGTTACTTAGTAATCTCCTACAATGCACTTGCATGACATATTTTTTACTTAGTTTAAATTTCTTTTACTATGATCAACCTCAAACAAATCCACAACAAAATCATTAGGGGGGTTTTCCTGAGACACAGTTCTGTAAGGTTTTATGAAATTCTTTGTGCTCACCTCATTTTAATAGTCTGTGTGTTTAAATGACAACTCCTTCCTTACGATGGAAGGGCATATGGAAGATGTCCTTCTGTTTTCATACCTCTATTTTCATGTATTACAGCAGCAATTGCTCCAGGGCCTGAACCCATGAGCTCATTCATGCCCTGGGCACAACCAGTTTCATGAAACTGGTGTCTAGTTTAGAAAGCTAATCTGACAAGGTTCCCTACAGTAACCAGTGAAGAGACATTAGTTCCTCCAGAGCAGCTAAGCTAAACTACTGCTCTGATTTTTCCTCAGGAGAAGCTCATTTTCACCTGCAAGAGAATCATTATTGTATTTACCTTGAGTTAGTTATATACTTAGAGTTACCATAGTGCTTACCTATAGTGTGAACATACTGAATCCCTGAAGATGTAAAATCACTGAAAGTAATAAAAATTCAGGTTTGATGGCTTCATTTCCCTAATAACTTGCTCAAATCTCTTTAAATAAACATTCAGAGAAAATGTGTTCTATAACATATTTATCTGGAGAGCTGCATGGTCAGAAGGCCTCCTTTAATTCTTCTTTACCTCATGCATTCATGCAGTAAATATTCTTTTACTAGGATTTTTTTTACTGTAGAATACAAATAAATTTCTAGGAAACATTAGCTTTAAATAAGCAGTGGAGATTTTTTTTGTTGTTGCTTTGATTTTGTTCATTTTCCTCTTTAAGGAAAACATTTTCAGTTCCATATCTTGCTTTATAAGGTTTTTTTGAGAAGCTCTACTACTAATTTGCCTATTTAAGCTAAGTATATACAGAGAAATTTGCTCCAGGACACATTTTTGTACTGTTATATAGTAAATCTCCATTTATAAAATAAGTATTTACAAGTTCTAGTTGTGGTCATCTACCAAAGTCATTGCCACTCTTCTAGGCTGTGTTTCTCAGCCTGCAGAAAGCTGAGATATTGAGAAATGTTTCACAGAAGTTAAGAGTGAGTCTGACAAACTGTAAACATAAGCATACACCCAAATCCACAAAACTGATTTCTACTTGACTAAGATTTTGTAGCTAGGTGAGAAAAAACCCAGTTAATAAACATGAAGGGTCACAGTTAAAGTTTCTGCAGAAACTTCTGTTCTCAGTTTCTTAAGGGTTTAAGTTTTCCCCATCTGCTTGTGGTGAGGCTGGAGAGAATAAAGACTAAAAAAGCCAGTAAGGAATGAAGTTATTTTTATCCCTATCAACAGGCAGGGCACTGATGTGCATATATGGAACAGAGATGATTTGGGGTAATTTGAGGGGCAGAACTGAGAATAATAGCTTTAGACATGTCTAAAATCTAGAATCATTTGTTGTTTTGTAAATGCTTGAACATTTAACTTAAAAAATTTTTCAAGCTTCTCTGCACACATAAAAGAGTTGTCTCCTGCTCTGGTACATTTGACTCAACATGCATTCTCAATTTTGCTGCTGTTGTTACATAAACAACTTCCATTTGGTTTTGATCTCTCTGTGACTTGTGCAACACTTATTTTTGCTTATGTTTTTATGTTGAGCTATTAAAAAGATAAACTAACAAAAGCATTACTCTAAAATCTGAAGAAAAAACATTGTTTTTGTGAGGATGTGGCATCCAGTTTTCTCACCTTCTATTGCCAGCTGAAACATAGGTGTCTGAAGCTATCATTCACTCCTTTTTTTATTGCATCTTCACTTTGACTTCATCTTTGCCTTTTACTGCTGTGGCTTTGTACAGTAAAGTGGGCATAGGAATGCAATAGGGCAGCAGAGCCAAGTCAAAATGGAAAAAAATATTTTTGTGATATCTGAATCATTTCAGTGATTCAAAATTCTGGCTCAGTGCTAAAACATCTTTGAATAAAATACTTCAACCTGCCAAGCTTTTTCAGTTTCAGATAAAATATTTGTATTTTTTAATTATAAAAATACTTACTGGAAGTGCAGCACCATTCTGCTTTGAGAATCCAATCTGATGTTGCTATCTGCTGCAGCTCTGCACTTTGTGGACTTTTGCACACTCTGGAAGCAGGTTTGGAATTCTTTTCATTGCACTCAGTTGCATGCTATAGCCATGCTGTTTTATCTTATGCCAAATCTTAATGCAAAACTATTACAAAGCTTCAATTCTATGTGTGTCTTGGACAGACATACACTGTCCTCTCCATTGCATTATATTGTCAACAGCTGGCAGCATTGTCTGTTAAGTATCAAGTTAAAATATCTGAATTTTCAGTCTTTCCAATGCATTTTGGAGGGATCTTTATGTGTAGATCATGCATTCTTTGTTTTGGTGCTTTTTTTTTTTTCCCTCCTGTGTTCTTTGAGATTTTCTGTGTTAAGCCAGTAAAAACCTGTCAGTTCATTTCATCCCTCTCAGTGCTCAGAAAAGGGCACAGCTCTCTGTAAAGCTTCCATATAAAGGTGTCTAGAATAGAGCTGATAAAAAGAACAGAAGGGAAAATCTTTGGTATTTTATTTCTGCTCAGTTACCAGTTTTTAGCTTTTCTTTTAAACTATAATTTATGCATGTCCACATTAGAAAATCTATGGCAGTTGGTAATTGATTTCTAACACAGCTATCATCAAAAAATCAGATGTGTTGTATAGAAGAATTGACAGCAGTACTGTAACTATCCAGTTTCAACTATAACCTGTACTTCTTCCTCTGATACAATGACTTCTTTGTAGATTCATTTCTTCATGTATTATAGAAGAGATGTACTTAGGCTTCTGTATTATATTCAGAAATAGAAAGAAAGGGGGGAAAAGGTTTTATTACAAAGACATACAAGTAAAAAAGTAGCTATACCATAAATTAATTTCATTTCCAGTAACTAACTCTAAAATACCACTATGACCAATCTTCTACATTTTTAATATAAAAGCAACTTTAATGAAACAAAAAGAAATCTATCTGTGATTAATATAAGAATGGAAAAAACCCTAACATCTGCTTCTTAATTCTAGTTTATTTTTTACATCAGTACAAATCGTTAATCCATAACAATTATTCCTTGTTATTGAGCAGCAAGTCAGAACCCTTAGTTCACAACTGTTTAAATAAATGTACAACTTCATCTAGTTAGGAGCCTGAGCTCAGTTTCTGTGCTTATTGCTAATTTGAACTATCAAATGGTTAGGTATTTATAAAAGTAGTCATCTAGCCTGGCCACAGTCAATGAAGACAGAGAGCTGCCTTTCTAATCTCTTAGATACACTGGGTATTGTTCTCTGCAGAAGCTGTGAGAAAACTACTTATGCATGCACAGAGACATACATATATTTGTTTAGAAAAAGAAAGAGAGTAATAGATTTTAATATGTGCATACATTCACATGCCCTCATGGAATAGACTAGAAGTGGACATATACACCCTAAGACTCTTTCCAATCTGACAGTGCCACCTTAAAAGCAAGGACTGTGGGAAGGTTTGCTGCAGTAGTGTATAAAGGGAAGTCTACTTTGATATTTCACATCGGTGTGATGCTTAGAATTGTGTGGACGAGACTCTCCCTCTGGGTGTCCTTGTTCTACTGTTTCTTTCCCTTCAACTGTCTTTCCTCCTCTTATGCATCTACCTGTCCCCTTCCTCCAGGTGTCTTTTTCTTTTATCTTGAACTTTCTAAAGCACAAGAAGACAAGACAAACTGTGTTGTTACTCAGTTGGATATTGCTCACTATATCATGCACTCCCTTAACACTGTTGAATCAACAACACAGTATAAAACTTTTTGAGCAATAACACTACAGCACTGAAGTTATGAGAAGCAGACAGTGTATTACCCATTTGTAGAGATAATGAACATGTCTAAAGGAGTTTCCTCCCTCATGAAAACCCATCCTTCACCCAATTTGAGCTGGGAAGGACTTATTCACAGGCTGCATAACTTAGTGAGGGCTGCACAGCTCTACCAATGTATCTTAAACTATATCATACTGATGTTAACAGCTCCCACAGTTCATCAATCAAACCCATCATACCATGAAATCTTCCAGAAACAAAAACACTGAAGTATTTCCAAATGCTACAGAAAGGAGTGTAATGAGTATGTATGAATGTTTGCATGTGTTACATCAACACAAATTAAGAAGTTTTTTTTGTTAGTTTCTAGCAGCCTGAGAGTGTCTTTGTGGTTAATACCATAGTCTCTGGTAAGTAGATATACAAATACATATAAAATGTTATTCATAGACTGAGCTCAGTCTTGGAAGCTGGACTAAAACAGTATAAGCTGTTTGAATTTAGTTAACAGAGGTTTCTCAGTTCAGAATGGGTAGTATTTTATGTTGTCCCACAGAAAACATTATACTGGACATATTTTTCCTTCCATACATGTATGATATGAAGGTCAGAATTTTGTCTTCTGCTGGGAATTATATTCATGAGCTTTCATATTGAGATTACATTCAATTTGTTAGTATAATGATATGATCTTATTTCCATGTTGCCCTCTGCAACCTTTCTACTCAAATTCCTGTTTCTTCCATCTTGTGACGCTTCCAAGTTATTTATATTCTGTTGCATTTTTATCACATTGAGTGTTTATGTCCTTGAACATTTACCCTCTCATGCAGCTTCATGGATAGACAAAGGTTCCACCACTTTATGTGAAACTAGAATTTTTTATGTCTAAGAAAGGTAATACATTAGTAGCTAATGAAACACTGTAACGCTGTTCTCAGAACAGTTTTCCATGTAGGGCTGCAAATATTTGTGTCCCTGACCATAACACTTACTAGCAGCCAAATAAGATTATCTCAATTATTTCACCAAAAAGTTTCCCAAATTTATGTAATTTCAGAAAAAAACCCTACAGGTATCCTTTAACCTTTTAAAAATATAATCATACAATTCATAAAGCAAGAAGAAAATGTCCTTTGAATTCAGAACATAAGCACAACCATTCAAAACACACTGAAACTCAAATTGTTAACCCCTGAGGGAAGTGGCTGAATGGATGAGGACTAGTTGGCACAGCAATTGGATACATGAAGCATGAAAACATGACATAGTATTAATTAGAGGGACAACACCAACTAGTCAAAAGCACAACAATGGTCTTGAATTGCTGATTTGCTATCTTGTGTCTATTACTTTTAATTAGCATTACAGAACGTTCAGGATGTTGTGTTGCTTTGTTTTCCTTAATTATGTAAAAGAAAAGAATGCAAGATATGCTTAAAAGCATTTGCTTTACAGGATAGCAGACTGCCTGTGCTCTAGCTCTGACATTCATGCCCCTAGGAATACATTAGTGCTGGATTTAGGCACTATTTGTTGACATGGGTTGTAAACTACTGTATTATTGTTGCAGACTATTTGATATGTAATGTATTTTTCTTGGAGGTGGTGAGCCAGCTATCATGCAATATTAATATTTCCACATACAGGAAAACTATGAAAGCTGGTTGAGAAGTATCAAGCATAGAAACATGTAAGCTAGAACTTATTTTTACCATATTTATATATATATAAAAAAAAAATCTTCCTGTATGTGACAGAAAGCATCAGTACCTTTTGAATAAACATCTGTAGCAAGTTATATATAAATACTGATGATAAAGTCAATACCAACAGTTTTCATAAAGCATGACCTTACCCTGGTAAACCCTCAGAAAGGAAATAGAAAAGAAATTTTAAAAAACCCCTATAATAAATGATAAAAGCTATATAAAAACCACTCTTATAAAATACCCTAAATAGATGAAGGGGACACATTAATAAAAGAAATGGGGCAGAATAAAGGCAATAAGCATTTAGGTCAACAATGTCTGTTCTAAAAATATTTATTAGGAAAAGAATGGAAAAACTAGGGTAAATAAACATAGATGAACATCAGAGAAGAATGGCTCAATCCCAAAAGTAGCTAATTGCCTTCTCAGATGAAGTAAATGAATAAAGTCATGAGAAATAGTTACTAACTGAATGTAGGTACCCACCAAGGGAAGGTTAAAAGTACAGCAGGTAGCAAGTATAAATCAGTGAAAAAATGCATGAGACACATGTATCTTTGTTTTCTAAGAACAGACAGAATTCTGACTAATTCAGCAGACAAAAAATGTCACGCTAGTTTTGGTGTTAAAAATTGAAATACGTCTATTTTGATAAACTTTTCTTTCACTCACATAAAAATAAACCCATTAAATTCATTTGGAATTTGTATGGCAGATCATGCTAGAAGTGGCCCAACAACCTTACCAGGTTTTTCACTAGGAAAAGAGGAAAGCCACAACATTCTCTTCTTGTCAGTTTAAAAGTTCTTGTTCAGATACTTTAGATGTTTGGTATTCTCTTACTCTTAAGTACATTGAAAATTAAGTATTTATTTTAATTTGAGTGAAGAACACTTTCTTTGTTGTCTGCTGTTGCTTTCAGATATAACAGATGACCTTCCAAAGAAAAGCTGCACCATTATTTGTCTTTCAAATGCAACCCAACTTAGAACATTTTTTTATAAACAAGGGTTTTCCATGCAATTCCATGTGAGGATTTGATTAACATCAGTCCTAAGATTTTGAAGGAGTATCTGAAAGTCACCTGAAAGAAACCAGATACAGATTTTGTATACTAAATTCTATTTCTGTTTGCTGCAACAGAGGATATCTGGCAATGTGCGCTGAGGAGAAAGGCTGGAATAGAAAGGCTTTTACAAGCCAAGATTTTTACAATTTTTACAATTCCTTTTTATCAGGAATAAGCCCTTTTGGCAGGCTTGCACTGGGAGCTTGCACAGTGCCTGTTTGCATTACTTCTGTCTTTAGCTTGTGCTGCTTTTTCTTCAGAATTTTAAAGCAGGACTTTAGCTGATGTTTCATCCAAAGTCCAATGTCTGTCCTTGGAAGAGTGAGCTACCTGATCCTAGAAAGCAGAAGACCACAGGGTTATTGAAGCTTCTGAGTCACAGTTGTTGATCTATAGGATCAGTTCTAATCTTTTCCTTTCACTGCAAACAGACAGCCAGGGTTCACAGAGTATTGTATAGCAGATCACCTTTTCTCTGAGCAGTGCTTCTGGCCACCAGCATCCTTCCCTGCAGGTGAGAAATCACTGTCTGTGAATGGTTTTCTTGCTCCACTTCAATCTTTCTCTCTCCTTGCTAAACTGTATTGACCTAGAGGAGTTGTTAACTTAGCTTTCAACCATTTGCTGGATGACCTACAAAAATATTTTGAAAAATGGAAATTAGGTTATAAACTCTGGCTCTTATCACAGTGTGTCATGCTGGTAATTTATTACAGGATGGAACAAGCAGCATGCTGGAATTTCTCTTTGGAAATAGCTTCAGGGTTTTCAGTCCTGTGTCCAAACTTCAGTTGTATCATTATTGGTTCTCTGGAGAATCTTTCTTTTATAATTGAGAAAACTTTCTCTTCACTCTAAAAACAACAACAAGAACAATAATAACAATAATACAAGGTGTAGTTCAATGAAAGGAAGTATGTGAGATTTATTGCTTGAAGTATTGAAATAGCTTTCAAACTCATGAACTCAGACTATAGGTCTGTATTGCTTTGCTGCACTAATTTGTCTGTGATATTGAACAAATTAATTGTTCTTTTTTGTGCCTCAGTTTGCTCATTTGTAAAACAGGAATAATAAAACTATTTACTTCATATGAACTTTCTGGAAGGTTTAATCATGAGTTTTAATGGGCCTTAGGAGCATTGGATGGTAGATGCTGTGTAAGTTGCAACACACTATTGTTCCCATTTGTCTTTTCTGTCATGGGAGTTTCTCTGCTTTCAAAGTCTTACAAATGAATTATCCTTAACAGTAACCAGGCTCTTATGTTGGATGCAGTCTGAAAAAAAAATATACTGTAACAGTTGTTTCTAAGAGCTATATTTTATGTCATTGGATAGATTTAGATCTAGAAACCTGGAATAAGCCCAAAAGTTTTCTTCATAACAGAATAAGAATGGTGAATACTGTATTTTATTTCTGCAGGTGTTAGAAACTGGCTGTAATAACTTAGCATTCTGTGGCATAGCCATATACTCATAGAAATGGAAGAATGTAATTTATGGTATTCAGCTCAAGAGAAAGTATCATCTAGATATGTCACTGAGGTAATTTTTACAAAATGGTTTTATTATAAATAGTCTGAAGGCCAAAGCCATTAAATCTGCAATCCTAATTATCTTGTCCAGCACTGGAGTAGATCTCTTCTGAGATCATTTAATAATGTTTATGATGCACATACTGAATATTCCTGTCTTGGGCATAGTAACCACAAAATCATTGTCTTCAATTCTTGGTGAAGTAAGGAGGAGGCAAAACTGTTACTTTGGATTTCTGGAGAGGAGACTTTGGCCTCTTCAGGGCACTGGTTGAGAGAGTCCCTTTGGAGATACTGCTGAAGGGCAAAGGTGCCCAGGAAGGCTGGGCAGAAGGAAATCCTAAAGGTGCAGGAGCAGGCTGTCCCCATATGCTGCAAGATGAGCTGGCAGGGACGAAGACCAGTCTGACTGAACAGACAGCATTTGCTGGCACTCAGGGAAAAAACAGAAAAAGAGTTTACAACCTTTGGAAGAAGACACAGGCAACCTGGGAAGAGTACAAGGATATCATAAGGTCATGCAGAGAGAAAATTAGAAAGGTGAAAACCCAGCTAGAACTCAATCTGGCCACTGTTGTAAAAGACAACAAAAAAAGATTTTTACAGATACATTAACAACAAAAGGAGGGCCAAGAAGAATCTCTAGCCTTTATTGAATGTGAAGGGAACATTGCCACAAAGCCTGAGGTACTTAATGCTTTCTTTGCCTCAGTCTTTAATAGTCAGACTGGTTATCCTCAGGGTACTCAGCCCTCTAATCTGGAAGACAGGGACAGGATCAGAATAAACCCCCCATAATCCAGGAGGAAGCAATTAGTAACCTGCTACTCCACATAGAGATTCACAACTCTATGGGGCTGGATGGGATCCACCCAAGGGTACTGAGGGAGGTGGTGGAACAGCTTGCCAAGCCCCTCTCCATCATTTATCAGCAGTTCTGACTAACTAAGGAGGTCCCAAGCAACTGGAGGATAGCTAATGTGATACCCATCTACAAAAAGAGCTAGAAGGACAATCCAGGGAACTACAGACCTCTCAGTCTGACCTTGGTACTGGAGAAGATTATGGAGCAGATCATCCTGAGTGTGATCACGTGGCATGTAGAGGGCAACCAAGGGATCAGTCCCAGCCAGCATGGCTTTTTGAAAGGCAGGTCGTGTTTGACTAACAAGGCTTGGAGCAGAGTGGCTGGAAATCTGCCCAGCAGGAAAGGACCTCGGGTATTGTTCAACAACAGCTGAAAATGAGCTGACAGTGTGCCCAGGTGGCCAAGAAGGTTAACAGTATCCTGGCCTAAATAAAAATGGTATAGCCAGAAGGACTAGGGCAATGATTATGACCCTCTACTAGGTTCTTGTGTGGCTGCAACATGAATACTCTGTTCAGTTTTGGACTGCTCACTACAAGAAAGACATTGAGTTGCTGGAGCATGTCCAAAGAAGGGCAACAAAGCTCATAAAGGGTCTAGAGCACAGGTGTTATGAGGAGAGGCTGAGAGAACTGGGATTGTTTAGTCTGGAGAAGAAGAGACTGAGGGGAGACCTTATCACTCTCTACAACTACCTGAAGGGAGACTGTGGTGAGGTGGTTGTTGGTCTCTCATGTTACTAGTGATAAGAAAAGAGGAAATGGCCTCAAGTTACACCAGGGGATCTTTCCATTTGATAGTAGGAAAAATTTCATCATTGAAAGAGTGGTTAGGCACTGAAACAGGCTGCCCAGGGAAGTGGTGGATTCACTCTCACTGAAGATGTTGAAAAAAGTTATAGACATAGCACTTTGAGACATGATTCAGTGGGCATGGTGGTGTTGGGTCAATGGTTGGATTTCATGATCTTAGAGGTCTCTTCCAACCTTAATTGTTCTATGACTCCATGATTATAACAGTTTTATTTTTCAAGGGATGACTCATTTTCCCTCCTTTTTAATTTATAAATCATGTTGCAAATCTTATGTATTTGTTTGTTAGGAGACACATTAAATGGGCATGTGGGTGCAGTCAGTTGCCTCTGTAACATTAGAAAAACCTAGCAATCCCAACAAATCATTTTCATGTACCGCAGGTGCTGCCTATTAGAAGAAAATAATTATTTTGATGTTCTTTAATTACAGTTTCAATTTCTTTAGTTACCATTCTGAAAAGAACTGAATTACAAAATCTACTGTTGTGTTCTGTGAAGTCAGAAAGTATTGGTGGCCACTAGGTCATTGGTACCTCTGTCTGTACACATACACGTGATAACAAGAGTGTCACATACCTTGTGGTAAGTCAAACCCCACAGCTTACAAGGCTCAAAGCTTCCTCCTCACCATAGAATGTCTTCTTTCAGTAATCCTTTTTTTTTTTTTCTGCTGCTTAATCTTCTTTCTTTCCTTTGTTGAGTCTTTCTTCCTGTGTGCATTATGAGCTATTTCAATAGACTGATGTGACTTCAGTGAGAACAAGCTTCAATTGGATAAACACTTTCACAGACAGCAGCACACTCAATTTTGTGTCCTCCTTTTAAAGAATGAAATTGGTATTGTTACACCACCTTGTTCCTGACAGTGACTTGAAATTTCAATGCCAAAAATATGTAAAGGGAACACCTTCACTGCAAGTATGCAAATGTATGGGTATTACAAAAGGATATTATATTGCTGGAAATTCATATTAGCAAAACATCTAGGAGTAAATGGCTTATAATAATTCATGGATAGCATGAAATACATTTTTACATTTGGGGTTTATTAACATCTAAATCTTGGTACATCATTGTAGTTTCCATATTAGTTTCTAATTCATAGAATCACAGAATAGCTCTAGTTGGAAGGGATCCATAAGAATCATCAAGTCCAACTCTCTGCTCCTCCCAGGACTACCTAAAAATAAATCATCTGGCTAATAGCATTGTTCAGACTCTCTTTGACAGGCTTGGTGCTGTCACCACTTCCCTGGAGAGACTGTTCTAGTGACCACCACCCTCTAAAGGGTGGTCCAGCCTGAACTTTCCCTAGCCCTAAAATCAAGCCTTAGGGAACAAAACAGTCCAACCTCCTGAGCTGTGTCCACCTCCACTCTCATAAGACATTATAGTGCAGAAAATCTGTTTACAGATTCTTGTTCAGCAGCAGATCTAGAGGCAGTTGTAAGCATATTCCTGTTCCACTAGGGCAGCTGGTGCTGAAACGGGGGTCCTGGGCCATGGGCGGGGGGGGAAAAACCCTGAGGGCATCTGGGCATGGACAGTAAGATCAGTGAGTGCCCTCAAGGCTCCTACACTCTCTCTGCTATTAAATTGACTGAAAGCATCAGGAATGATTTTGGCCAGTTGACACTGTCCTCTGGATTTGTATCAGACTAGTGACATAGAGTGGGCCAAGGACTGCAAATTGTTTGCATGTGGCCAGCCTCTTCAGAAAGCAAGGCTGCAGCAATACAGATAATAATGCAAAAGCTGGAATTGTCCCATGCCAGTCACCTCAGTGCCAGAGAGCAGACTAAGAGCCATTTAACTTATCAGTGTAGATAAAACCCAGGTGTGTTATGACACGTCTGAACTGGTGATGGCAGTGCTCTGTACAGGCAGCAATGCTCAGTCAGGTGTTGAAAGCAGTTCAACTGAAACACTGTGGAGCCAACTAACTCTTAACGTGGATGTATCAGACTTAAGGAATTTATCTCTCTCTTTCCTTTCCCACTAAAATCATCCAGTGCAGAGCAAATATTTCTGATCCTCTAGTGTTTCAGTGGTCTCACAGCAGTGCTCCTTTCCCCACAGTTAGACTGCATTGACCCTGCAACAGACCTTATAATTTCAAAGTACTGATAGGTTGACAGTGTGGATGAGATCAGTGGCCTGATGAATATGTCTGCATCCAGAGCAGTCACCTTCAGCTTCATTTATAGTCACTAGGAGGAAACAGAAACTCTTGGATGCAACTACTTTCACAGTAATTTTCTAGAATAAGCCAGGACAATAATGTTCAGTAAATACTGTTTTTTCCCCTCTTGATATATACAAAAGACCGAAGTGTGACTAGTTCAGAAGTGGAAGTATAATGCAGCTATTTGACCTCTGGATAGGTAGTGTTTGCTTTTTTTTACCTTTTCCTTTTTTTCTGTTGGCTTATTCCTAAGTCTTTATTTTTAAAAGTAAATTATATTAACTATGAGTTCCAAAGCAGCTATGCATTACTGTAATGAATATCATTATTATGACAATTATTTGCATTTCCAACCGAAGTTACAACATTATATAATAATGCAGAGAGAGAGGAGGTCACCAAATGCCCATGCTTCTGAAAGCAGGAAGAATTCACTCACTTCTATGCTAAAGATACTTCTGGAGCGTTATGGAACTATAGGAGTAACTGAAATATATTCTGGGCTGTTTCTCTGCACAAGAGACCATTATCATGATAATTTAACACCTGTATCACTGATTTTTTGGTAGTGCAACCTGTAATCAGAGTCTGAAGTGATCCCTGAAGCAGTTATAATTTAGATTACAGTTTAATATACAATGGTATTAGTTCATTTGGATCACAGAATGTGGAACACCTCACTAAGAGATGATTGCAATAAGTAGGATTTACCATGAAGGAGGGAAAGATCATAATTCTATAGTCTTAAAATGTAGCTAGGCTTGACTGAGCTTGTATCTTGAGCGAGATGGGCCATTTTTTGGCAGTGGAATAGCACACAGGATATTTTCATGAGGTATATTTCTGGTAATTTTGCTTAAAATAGGCCCAGTAGACATTGCTAATTTACCTCCAGGCCATGATTTCGAAGGGCAGTCAGTACAACTCAGGAAATAAAGGAGTGCTGCGAAAAGAAAGTTTTATCAATGCGACATCTCAGGTATTACACGTGGGGAAAAATAATACAGCCAAGCAGAGCTGTCAACAGTCTGCTGTGTACCTTCCACCTCTACTCTCTCACCAATACTGACAAAGTCTGGGGGACAACAGGAACAACATAGATGCCCATAAAGCTTTCTGTCTCAAGAGATAAGGAGGAAGAAGTTACCCAAGCTCTTCTCCCTGCTTATTCCTTTGGAACTGGTCAGGAAAGGAAAAATAAAACACATCTCCCAAAATGAATATTTGTTTCTGCAGTGATGATGTTATCAGCAGTGTAGGTTTTGGTGCTGCTAGAATGTGATTTGTACTCATATTTTAAACAAAACACTATTTAGCATTTTTTTTTTCCTTTCTACTTAGTAAAACTGCTGCTTATACAAATTTTACAGGTCCATAAAGCTCTGGGACTGGCTAGAGGGACTGGTGGCTTAACAGTAAGTTAGGTTCAGGTGAAAAAAAATCTTGACCATTCCACTTATACATTATGATAGGTTTCAAGCCAACCATCAGGTAACATCTCTGCCTGAAGATAATACAAGAAGAAAGATAAACATATCTTGGTTGTCTTTTATTTGGTTGTGGTTTTTGTTCTGGTGGGTATTTTATTTTTCTGGAGAGGAATGAATGCTTGAAATGGAAATGCTGTGTGAAATTTGATTTCTTTTGACCTTCCTATTGACTTTGAACAGCTTAGGAAAAGATAAGAACTGTAGCCACATTATATAGCCATTGTACTAACATCCCCTGGGTGAAGGTTTCAGGCATCGTCATCTTTCAAAGGTGATTCTTACACATTGCAGATCCTTCAGCACCTCTGACACATGATTCCCACTAAAACCCATGACATTGAGATGATTAAATTATGGGAAGGTTCTGGACTTTAATGACTATCTTAGCCCTCTTCCATTGCTCAGCAAAGTCAGTGGAATTTTGTCACTGAAATGTAACAATAGTTCAGGTATATTCTTGAGGAGGAAGTTCTAAACTTACCTGTCTGGACAAAGGCCCAACGCTTAGTATGGAGAGGTGAAAAGCAAATCTTTAGAGCAGTGTCATACTGTTGGGTTTCTTTAAGTAGGACATAAAGAGTAGTAATACAAAACTTTCTGAAACTCATAGGTAGCATTTTCAGCTACAGCTAAGGCATTTCAGTGTCACTTGAATACCTTCAAATCTCTTTCCACAAAATTCCTTTTAACCCACTGTAGGCAAGCTGAAATGTCCTATTGCCTAGCTTCCTAGTGATAACACTCACTTCAGACTCAAGTCTGTGCTAAACCTGTGGGGAATCAACTAGTCAAGTCCTGACATTACTGAGTCATTCTGACCTGAAGTTTCTACTGCAGTTCTGAGAGGCAAGTTTAATTGTAATTATTTTGTTTCCAATAAAGCCTGCTGTGATCGATAAACTGAAAGAAAAGACTGCCTACCCTATTAAGCTTCACACAAAATATCTCAAGAAAGAGAGATTTTAATTTTCAATATAAGCATCTCATTGCTAAATCTCTCTCTTGTCTAAAAAGAGAGAAAATTGCCTTAAGACCCCCATTGACTGAGGGTTTCAGGGAAGATGTGCTGAAATCATAACCTTAAATGATGCAGTTAAGTAACGTCTCTAGTATCTCTATCTTGAAATGCTGGGTCACTGAATGCAGATCTAGTGCTATTCATGACCCAACATGAATTTTCAGGCCATATAGTTTCAACCAGCTTAGCAAGTTTCTCTGGACTGTGTCAGTCTGACTGTGCTCTAAGCCCTCAATGTGTTTTACAACATTGGAAGCCTGACAATAAAAGTTCTTACAGACAAAAAACAATATCTAGAGAGTTTAGGCACCTACAAAAATAGACAAAAGCTGGTAAATTATGAATGGTCTGAACTAAAGTCCCTAAATTCCTACAGTTTTTGAATCTGGCATATAGGGTTTTTTTGTTTGTGTTTTCAGGTTTTTTTCTTAATTTCTCTGATGTCATTTCAAAGAACAAACAAAAGTGTCAATAGTTTTGTTATTTCTATGAAAAATTAGTTTCTTGACCTCTTAGGAAAAACAGTCCTTTTGTAATTTCTATTGAGAAGCAGCTTTAACCTATGCTGGAATGCAGCAAAGAGCTGCTGGCTATTCCATAACCATGCTCTTAGCCATGTTATTTACATTTGGTCTTTGCTTACAACTATCCTTGTGTTCTTGTCAAGCTATTACACTTGCTGTTACAAAGAAAGGAGGTTATCTTTATTCCTAGTGTTTTGGGACAGAATAAAGGAGCAAACACTTCTTCACAAGGATCCTTTGAGCTATTTAATTTGCTTCCTGGCAGAGGGAAAGATGACATTGAGCACTCAACAAAGAACAAAAATTATATCTTAAAACATGAAATACAAATGGTAATTCAATTATTAGAATAATTTTATTGCATTCAGGAAAATTCCACTATCTCTTCTTCATTAGAGATTGTGAGCTACACACTGCTGTAATAGGGTGCAAAAGTTACATTTGATTCTGGTTTTGTTTTTTTGTTTGCCTATTGACACAAAAAATCTAAAAATGTAGACACAAACTTCCCCTCTTCCTTGTATTTTATTAAAAGTAATTAGAAAATTTCCCTGGCTCAGGAACAAATGGAAAATCTTCAGTGGGAATAAATCAGAATGAAGATGTTTTTCCCAGTTTACTGAATATATGTACATTTCCATTTATTTTCATAATCCATTACTTCCTTTTAGGTGAGGACATGGTTTAGCGGTGAGCATGTTAGTGCTGGGTGGACAATTGGACTAGACAATCTTAGAGGACTTTTCCAACCATAACTATGATTCCATACTGAAAGAAAGTTAAAACCACGAATGACTACTAACAGAAGGCTGGATGGTCTGACTTTTGATAGCCTCCAAACACAATTTTTATAAGTTCAGTCACACTTAGTGACATTTGTTGGGGAAAAATGTAGCTGCAGGTTTTAGTCAACTGGAGACCTGGGGGTGGACAATTTAGATTTATGACAGCAATAACTAGATGAGGCAGATCACACCACAGCATGTTCCAAAAGCTAAGCTTAGATGCTTCAGCAGAATGCTCTACTCAGGTGGGGGGTAACAGCTTAAACTTTTCCCGTGTTTGAATATTATCAGTGATGGAAAAGGGAGGATTAAGCCTCACTCCACAAATTCCAAAATCAAAGGTCTGAAGGACCTTTGTTATGAGACAAACAAAATAATCAGAACTGATAACTTATCTGAAGCTGCTGAGGTGGGGACTGTCGAGCTGCCATATCTAGCCTATTAACATTTGACTGACAGTCAATCCCTTTATACTATAAAAGCCCAGTGTCACTTTTCAAAGATAGGAACTGCTGATACACCTCTTCTAGGTGTGTAGATACTGTTCCCTTGGGTGAGAATGCTCCCCAAGGTAATCACTCAAGGCTGAGAGAAAAAGATTCTCCCAGGGTTAGTATGGTTAGTAACACCACTCTTTACTTAATTATTTTGCTAGCTTTGATATTGTTGTTTAGTATGGTTTAAAATGAATCTTGTGCTATATTAGTAAGCAATAGCTATCTGTTCTGTGTAACAAAGTGGGACTTAATCCAGATCAGTCCGTCATGGTACCAGTTCATCCTCTTCAGGGGAAAACCCCCTAACTGTCCTTTCCTTCAGCAACATGGCAACACTTTTGCAGGGAATGAGCCCCACAGGTCTTTCCTGGAGTCTTAGCATAAACTACACACATTATATTGCACACACAGACTAAATTATCTGAGAGGTTTCTCTCCTGATAGACACAACCACATGAAATAAGTGACTCATGACCTTCATCTGTGTTAACTTGAATCTGTCCTTTCATAGAATCAGGAGGAAAGAAAAACTGGAGAATGAGGAATTTTATTGTGTGATGCTATACTTCAATGTCTTGTAGAGTGGAAATCTAATTTGAGACACTCACGACATGGTTTCAAAACACTTTCATACACATAAATTCTTGTCACTAAAAATAAAACAGATCCTACCTGATGCAGAGTGAATGGAATAGAAGATTGCTTTTGCTAGAATTTCTTTTTTATTAGCTAGAAATAGAGACAGACATCCTTGTAATAGACAATTCCCTGTAACATTTAGATGCACATTGATATGTCCTTATCTGGAATGGCAGGAAAGATCACAAGCAAAAGTGATCACTCCTCACTCATATAACAGATGAGTCCTCTATGTACTGGTGATTGTGGCACTCAGGCACCATTACACCCTCCTGTTGTAAAATTTCAAAAATAAGTTACTGATCTTCCAGTCCAAAACAGTTAATTCTGCAGACACAGCACTTGATGTGTGACTAATATACACCAGCTAAAACATTATTCTGATGAGCACCCTTAGCTTTGCAATAGTTGTGCAACCTGCTCACTTACTATAGCATTTATTTAACTAATGTGAGTGAGCATAGGTAAAATGATTAAGTGGGTGACTAAGTCATGAGAATCTTCTTTGTTGAGAGGATTTAGAGACAGAAGTGCAAGTGAGGTGGAGCTGAGAGTATGAAACTAGAAGGGAAGGTGTGAGTGTGAAGGTGACTGGAAGACTGCATAACAAGGCAGATGAAATACTGAAGAGAAAGGCATCTGTAAGTTTCATCATCTCCTATGCACTGGGATTTCACAGCATGTCTATCTTGAGAAATAGGTCCCTCCTGCTCTTCCATGCAAACTGATACCTGATATAAAGGGAGTTCATCACATCCTCCTCATCTCTGGGGTGACATGGGTGTTCTCTGAAGCGCTCAGTCCCCCTTACATAAATTGGAATATTTGTGTCTCAGAAAACAGGACTTGTAAGATGAGGGAGGTTACCATTTGTGAAAAAAATGGTGGTGGTCAGGTTGCCTCAATGCTCTGGAAATAGGAAAGGTTGGTACCTTTTTCTCTTTAAGAGTCAGAATTATTCCTCTTGCTTTTCAAGTGGGACGTCAAAGTAAGTCTCTAGACTGTTTGATGAGATCAGGAAGATAGCTTCTGTCCACATGACAGGTTCTCCAGGCTTAGCTAGGTAAAGAAAATTCCACCTCATTGTTTCACACACAGCCTTATGAGTAGAATAAAACTGCCAATTAGTGTTTATTGATTTTTTTTCCATTCTCTGAAAGGAAACCTTCACTTTGACAAAATTACTAGTGTTTACTCCAGTGTAACAAGATTTTTTTAATGTGCTATTTCTGTACACTTGAGGAACTTCAGACTGTCAGTTACATGACAGCCTGAGACTTCAGTCTCACTGAATATAATTCAATATTGACAGAAACCTGTAGAATTTGTACTTTAAAGCAGTCTTCTGTAAGGGTCATTGTAAAGAATATCATCTGTAGTGGCTCTTGCTCTGGTTATGAGGAAGAACCATACAACCATTTTATGTTTGCTGACTTTTACCTCCAGCAGTACAGATTTCAGACAGCTTCAGAGGTGACTAGAGATTTGGGAACCCTAAGTATTTTTTAGGAATTCCAGGTAAGATACCTGTGGAGAGAGACTAAGCATTAAGACTTCAGAAATTCTTTTAAAAGCAGACTGTTTGGTGAGTTTACACTTTGGTAATTAGCTATGTCTCATTTAAAACTGCCTGCACAATCCTCTACCTGCCCATGAAGGGGGAAAAAGGAAAGGCATACGAGTATCTCAGCCTGAATCAGCTCAGTGTTTTACTAGCCAATCTGCCCAGAATGAAAGAACATCAAATGCAATCCCCAGACACATGGATTGTATTAGGGATGGAATAAGAAGCCTTAACTCTGTAGTTCCTAGCTTTTGTTGGATTATTTTTACACAGCTTTTGTATTTAGGGAGGATTATGGCGCACGTGGTCAATAAGATCACACAGTCTTTTTAGACCTATACAATACTTCGAGGTGCAATGAAATGAGTTAAATATGGAGAGAAAAGACAGTCTGAGTCTCATGGCCTTTGGAGTTTTAAATGAAAACTTGATGCACCTTTTAAAAAGGATCTTTCCACAATTTTTAACATTATCAGAAAAAAATGCAAAAAACAATAAAGACCTGATCTGGTTACAATGACAACTATTCTCTTTTTCATCCATGGTGCTCATAGGAGACTCTTCAGAGCTTTTTTAGTTGAAGTGTATGAGACACTGCTACTTAATTTCCATGATATTTTAATGTAACTGTTATGATTTTTCCATCAAAAGCATAATCATACATTCTATGGTTGTCACCGTGTATTATGCCAATAAATACTACTAAGGAAATTCTTCATGCACAGCTCATTGACATAATAGACTATAATGGTTTTTTTAGTGCTGCTATGGTCTACTATATCAATGCTTACAGAGGGAGACTTTAAAGCATTCATCCAAGCACATAGGGTAGCTATACATAATAAAAATCTTTTTATGAAGTTTTTGGAAATAAGCAATTATTCTGCACTGCACTGTTCATTTTATTTATAAGTGCCAAAATCATTAGCATTCACAAGGGACAGATGAGGTATTCAAATTTTCCCTTAGAGAGAGAGCTAATTTCACTTTCACAGGCTTCAAGAACCTTCAAAAAAGTAGTTTTTTGTGTTGTCTTTCATTTTTCCTAGTATCAAAGTGCAAAAACACAAAAGAAAGCTTACCTCTCTCTCACTTAATGATCTGACGCTTCTCTCTCATTTTGTGAAGAAAGGTTATAGTTACCTCATCTTCCTACCTGAAAGCTATGCCTCTAATCTGAAATCCTTGTCTAATTTTCCTCTGTATGAAAAGGACAGAGAAGCACCTCCAGAGAACAATTTGAAGAAACATTCATAAGCTAGGTACCTAGGTGAGGAAAATGGCTCGCTGAAGAATTTAGCTTACTTCTTAGCAAATACATGCCACAAGAAATATATCCCAGTCCTAGGAGAAAATAAAGAAATTGTTTTCAGAATTTCAACTAATCTAAATGAAAAGGGACTCTTTTAGGACAACAGAAAGGAGCTTTCATACCATCATATAGAATGAAGTGCTGAATAGCTACCACTTTCTGACATGAGTACCAACAGACACAACAGGGAGTTCAAGAAACAATGCAACTGTCACTGATACAGTGCCCTTGTTAGAGGATTAAGAAGAAAGTTTAACTATTCCCTTGAGATGTAGTAGAGTATAGTATAGATCATCAGAGCACTCTGGACAATTGGGTTGTGATTAATGGGATGAAATTTAACAAGTCAAAATGCCAGATTCTGCACCTAAGATGGAGTAATGCTGGACACAAGAATAAACTGGGAGTAAACTGGGAATAAACTGGGAATAAACAAAAGCAACCCTGCAGAAAGGGACCTGGGGATTCTGGTTGACAGCAGGATCAGTATAAGTCAGCAACATGCCCTGGTAGCCAAGGGTTTAAAACTGCATTTTGGGGCACATCACACAGAGTATGACCAGCTAGTTAAAAGAGGTCCATTATCCCACTGCATTCAGCATTGGTGTGGCCTCACCTTGAGTACTGCCTGCAGTCCTAGGCCTTACAATTTAAGAAGGATGTAAAGGTCCTTGAATGTATCCAGAAGAGGGCAACAAAGCTGGTGAAAGGACTGGAAGGAATGTCTTATGAGGAGCAGGTATGGACTTTAAGCTTGACTGTATAAACCTGTCATAAAATAAATCATGTTATTATATGTGATAAATCTTGACAAATAATAATGTTTTGTATGGTATATTGTATGTAATAATATGACAATATTTTAATAACATATTTCACTTTATATTATGCTTTCTATTTAATATACCTCCCAACATGGGAGATATATATTTACCTAGTATAGTAGCTTTTCCCCATAACCCCCCCCAAATCTTCAGTAAATTCAACTAAAGCATCAAAAAAAACCAAAAAAAGATTGACCAAAACCCTAAGCACATATATGCTGCATACAGTGCACTGAAGTGAAACAGAGGCTGATCAGTTTATCAGTCAAACTCTGTAGAGTGAAATGCAAAGGCATCATCTGGAAAATCCTGTGTCTGAGAAGTAGATTTCATTCCCTGAGGCTGAACTCTCTGCTGATGTGTTTACCTGTTACAGCTCCCAAATTAGTTAAGAGCTAGTTGGGGTATGTTGGCAGTCTAGAGTACTAACAATAGCATAAATAATCCAAATAACTTCCTATTTTTTTTTTTTTTTACTTGTTCTACCTGAAAATATTTTCAGACACTTTCCAATCTTGTTGCAGTGATCTACTATGTTTTGAACTTATTTGAGGCTTTAAAGATACTCAGGAGTAAGATGATGTGCGCATAGTGGGTGACATGGAGACAGTGCAGAGGTTTTCACACCAATACTATTTGAACATGTCTATTCTTTGCATTGAGGAAATCCATAGCTGTTCATTTTGAAATTTTCAGCCTTTACATGTAGCCTGAGGAGGAACAGCTGCAACATCTTGTGTCTTCAAATGATTAGAAGCATTATGAACCTTACCACGTATCTGAAAATCCAAGGCTGTCAAGAGTAGCAGTAAGACCTCTGTAGCCAATGAGCTAAAGGTGAACACATGCTTTTCAAAGATACACATATACCAACACAGCTTCAGGCAAGGGGTTTCTTACTGCAGCAAGTATATTGTCAATGAATCACATTTAGTTTGCTTTGACTCTTATTGTGCTCTGATTCATATATTGTGAATGTACTGAAAGTCTGGAATCTAAATATAATGAAGAGGTAAACAAAGATCCTGAATGTCCTAAAAAAGGCTGATTGCATATGAAATGCCCTCAAAAAGGCTCATGGCTTAGGTAATGCCTAGTCTTCTATGGTTTATCTCAAGGTTACACACAGATATTCATTGGAAGAGGGAGTTGTGATTTATCTGACATGCCTTTCTGTTCTTTTTCCCAGCAAAAACTGAGAGAAGTTCAGTCCTGAGCAATAATTATTTAGTATTGAAAAGGAATTGGAAGAGTAGGCTCTGGTCTTTCTTTCAAAATCAAGTAAAATATACAATGATTATGAATCTTTCAGACCATGAGTGTAAATTTTAGCCTCTGAACTGGAGAAGCATGCCAGAGAGAGAATGTATTGAAAAGCTGGGGTTTGCAGTCTTGAGGTCTGACTATTTTTTTGGGATATGAAAGGCTTCTCCCTCCAGCTTTTATACACAGGGCTAGAGGCAAATCTGTCTTCAATACATTGATCTCTCGACCTTATAAGATAAATCTATTTTTGGCACATTGTTCAAAAGTCTTAATTTTGCTCCAGCACTGAATTAAAATCAAATGTGGAAACTTTAAAATTTAAAAAAAAAATTTAAAAAAATTCTCCATATCTTTAATCATGAAGCATTATGAGATTGAAATATCTTGCACCCTGTGTATGAGTTGCCATTGGTAGAATTATTGGCTATGAAACAGAGCTCTCCGAGATCCCTCTGGAGGTGATAGAGATCTGGGAAATCTGGCCACCTCTGACAATGGTTTGCATTTCTTTGTCAGGACTTATTGCACAGGGAATATGGCACAAAGGAATAGAATTTTTTTCTGATGGCAAACTTAGGGTGGACTCTGAAACAACTGACAAAGAGATGAACATGTCTGAGCACCTCACCAGATTCTAAGAAAGAAATGTGTCAATGGGCTATAATACAGACTAGTTCTCATCACAGTAGTGTTTTCTAATGTCTAAAAATCTCTGGGAAAATAATCTGGAAATCTTAACTTCTGAGAAGGAACTGCCTGCTAATCCTGTTTATTTTATTTACATTTACATGTAATTGCTTTCTTACATAAATCTAAACATCATTTCAAAGCAATAGGTTCCACATCATCAAGACTGTGTCCTATTCAGTTACATGCATGCCTGAACACCCACAAACACACTCAAACAGAAACACACTTTGTTCTACTGAATAAGGGCTTACATAAGTGATATGAAATGTTTTAGGTACTTAAAAATAAATGATGCAGTGATAAGGACATTATAGTTACACAGAAATGTGGGCACCCCCTCCTTGCTTCCTCTTGTTCACTCTTAGTTTCACATGACACAACTAAACTGATTGGCATTGATATTTTTAATTGTTATCTCTGCAAACAAAGATGGGATTAATCAAAGTTTGAATCTTCCAAATCTGAGGTCTTACAAAGAGATCACCAGTAGTCTATTCCATTAGGTTTGATTATGCAATTTTATTTCTAAGAAATTATCAAGCACATACTGTAAAGACAATATGTGAACCATTTCTAGTTTGCAGACAGTGATATAAATAAAATCTATGATATCCATGTGTAACTAAGTCTGACTCCTGTACTGCTTAATTTATAAGACTTAAGAGGCTAAGCTCTGCTAGGAGGATTGATTGATAAGATTAGAATTGCTGTGGCTTTTGGATTTACAAGGGTAAGAGTTACAAACAGTGATGACACAAAGCTCTGTACAGAAGTTTTTTAAGTTATAAGAGGGTCAAAACTAGAAGGGTAATGCTTATTTGTACCAAAGATATATAACTTAACCGTTGATATTTCCTAAAACCAATATAAATATTGTAGACTCTAATTCAATCCAAATGCTTCATTCAGCATCTGCATATAAATCTCATGGACACTAAATTTCATGTGTTGTTATGGTTATTCCTTCCTAATATTTTATTAATTTTTACTGACTCTGTAAATATCTGGTCAAACAGGTAACACAGAAAACAGCCCTTTTTATAAAATGACACCTTCATTACATAGAAGATGTCAATAGAAAATTTGCAGATGAATGAAATAGTAAAATAACACTTTCAGTCAAAATATAAATATGAAACCATGTTTACTCAGAAGCTTGAGAACAGAAAAAAATAGAAATAGCAAATTCCAGATATTACAGATAATATTAAAACCAGTTATATGATAACACAAGGGGGAATGGTTATAAGCTAAAGGAGGGGAAATTTAGATTGGAGATTAGGAGGAACTTCTTTACCAGGAGGGTGGCTGGGCACTGGAACAGGTTTCCCAGACAGGTTGTGGCTGCTCCATCCCTGGCAGCGTTCAAGGCCAGGCTGGATGTGGCCCTGGGTGACCTGGTCTGGCAATTGGCATCCCTGCCCATGGCGGGGGGGAGGGAGCGGGGGGTTCGAACTATATGATCTTTAAGGTCCCTTCCAACCTGGCCATTCTATGATTCTACAACACCTCTTGTGAGGTAAAAAAGAGTTGTAGTCCATATTTTACAGGTGGAGTAAACGATGTACAGGAATTTTATATGCCTCCATCCTGATGTGCCAAAGCTGAAAGAGTTGTGATTTTGTTTTAGAGTTGAAGAACATCTACAACTCTAAGTAAAGTTAATCATGAAACATAAAGTAGTATCTGGAAGCACTAATAACACATTTTGTTCAATCAAGGTTGAAAGGGTGATTTTGATTGCTATTTTAACATATTTAAACAATTCTTTATCCACTTTTACACTTCCAAGATTAGATATTGGCTTTTGTAGTGAAAGATGCTTTTTGTCATATTACGTTTGGCATTTTATAGTTTCCACTATACTGCCTGGAAGGAACATTCAGCCTGAAAGTCTTTATTTAGTCTTTTGTCAGTCTCTCACTAGCAACCTGCTTTTTATGTCTTCCTTTCTATTATGATTAATAGTTTACAATTGTATTTGGAATGCTTCAAGCTACAGTCACAGCAATACCTTTCACAATTTGCTTCTAAGTCTTCTGACATTACATGAATATTTGTGTTTGATCATTTTTCTTATGGGTATGCAGTGAAGATAGTATGTAGGTGTAGTTTCCCACTGTATTTTATAGCAATTATTTTGCTTCTTTCCTGGACATGGAAGCCTCTGCCCATACAATACAGTGTGCTGACCCAATGATTGGAAATACTTTCAGACCTCAGATAAGGGATATCACTCAGACAAACCAAGAAATTAAGAAACAAACAAATAAATAAAATGGAGATTCTCCTTTCTACAGGTTTTTTTGTTTTCAGTACTAGTCCTATCACATGGGTATTATGACTGAGATAATTTCATTGGTGCATCTGTCTCCAGTCCATCCTTTGACACCAAACCCATTTTTTTTAAGCAATACTTAATCTTTCAGGCCTGAGACTTCTTAATGTAAAACAAGGATTCTGAGATTCTGAGGATCTGAGGTACTGGAATGAAGAGTAAATCCTCCTCTGTAACAGTATGTTACATCAGCACAACTCACACATGGCTGGTCTTTCAGAGATTTCTGCTGTTCACTGGCATTGACATGTTAATAGTTAAAACCTTTAAGATTGTTCTTCTCTTAATGAAAAAGTTTTATTAAATGAAAAAGTGTTAAAAAATTATTTTTAAGCAATGATAACTTTGGAGAAAAAAATAAATACACTGCTAAAAATATAAACTGTAGCTTAGAAAAGTCAGTAGTTGTACCAAATACCATACAGAACAGTATCAGTGGCTGTAGTTTTACCGTGCCTCTGAAACATAATACACCTTGAGAACATCCTTAATGGGATGAGGGCCTCCTCCTCTGGGTTTCCATTGTACTCCACTAAGATTACTCAGTGTAGTACAAAATTCCTTTTACTCTGCATGCTGCTATCTCTATTTCTAACAGTATACCTGTGACCAGACCTTTTAAAGCATTTAAGGACTAAACTCACCTTAAATTCCTTTGCCTAGTCAAAGGCAATAGAGAAGTCCTTTGAAGAGATTTCTGAAGAGCAATAGAGAGGGCCTTAGAAAGTGGCTGATTGAGGATTTACTAAGAACCAGGAAATGGATTTCAGGTAGCAAAATGCTAGGTGCAACTTAAACTAGCTAGTATGATCCTGTACTTAGGAACACATACAGAGCCTTTCTGGTATGAGATTTCAGAATTTATAACAAATAATGCAAAACCCCAAATCTTACTCCTCCAAGGATCAGGAATTCTGATCATTACATTTGGAAAAAGCAGTTAGATAAAGAAAGTGAAGCACAAGTGAATCTTCTGCAAAATATCCTCTTAGGGACCTAATGGATCTCAGTGAACCTACTTGCTCCTGCTCTGTTGTGCCTACTTATGGACAGATGAATAATTCCTTCTGTTATAATGGCAATTTCTAAATTTTCTGTATAGTTAATTTCAGGGCAAGTTGTGTTGTAAAGTGTCACAGTACTAGTAAATTGATCCTGTCTGTTGCTCTGCACTAAGAGTAATAATACATGCCAGTATCTGGAAATTTGGGTGAAGCTTTTTAATGTTGCCTTTTTCTGTTTTAAGTTATTGTGATGAGTCAGACTTGACTAGCAACCCCACCCAGCCGCTCACTAGCTCCTGTCCTCAACAGGACAGGGGAAGATAATAGGAACAAGAAAGCTTATGGGCCAAGACAGAAAGGGAGGTGATTCAGCAGTTGCTGTCATGGGCACAACAGAATCAGCTTGCAGAAAATTAATGAAATTTATTACCAATTAAAAATACAGATGCATGGTAAGAAAAAAAGACAAAAATTAAAACAATACTGCCCATTCTCCCTTTTCAAACTCAACTTCACTTCTTCACTCCCAAGCCTTGTCTCCTCCCAGACCTCTCCAACTGAAGCTCCATGAGTAGCACAGTGAGATGGGGAATGGCACTTGGGGTCAGCCCATAACAGTTTCTCTGTGCTGCTGCTTCCTCCTGACACCTTTCCTCTGCTCCAGTCTGGGCTCTTCTTGGGCTGTAGCTTCATTTAGGTAATATCTACCTGCTTTGGTGTGGGGTCCTCAATGAGCTATAGGAAGATATCTGTTCCACTGTGGTCCTTCATGGGATGCAGAAAGATAACCTGAATCACCATGGTCTTCACCACAGGCTGCAGAGGAAAATCTGTTTCAGTACTTGAAGGACCTGCATCCTCTCCTCCTTCTCTCACCCTGCTATCTTCAGGGTTGTTTCCTTACACTTTTTTCCTCTCTACTCACTGCCTGTGTAGCTTTTGCCTTTTCTTAAATACATTTTTCCAGAGGTGCCACAATCTTGGCTGAGTGGCTCACCTGGATCCTGCAGTGGGTCTGCTGAATCTGGCTGGGAGATGATCCTTAAGGTCCCTTCCAAACCTAACCGTTCTATGGTTCTACTCTGATTATTTCAATGTCATAACTTTCTTTTCTTGAGCTAGGGCTGTGTTGTTACTTATAAAAGTTACATTTTTTTTAAGTTAAACAATATTATTTCTCATGAGTGATAAGAGTTAAGTTTTTACAACACTAATACTCTTATCTTCCTCTGAAGGTATGTTTGCAAAGCTAAGAATAATGAATATATATTACATATATGTAAAAATTCATTATAGTAAATGATAGATAGTGATAGTAGAACTGCATAGTTAAATTTTCATTACATTTTCCATTACAAAAACTGTCTCCAGTTGTTTATAGCTTCTCTAAAGTCATATAGTTCCTGAAAGCTTGCCATTTTTCTACCAGTTGTATCGGTTGTTGTAATAAAAATATTACCTCCCTCTTATTAGTATACCTGCTTTCTAGTTTTAGACCACTGTCATTGTATACATGACATACTAATTAGCTCTGCTTTATTTCTTTGCCCTATTTCTGTACTGCTATCCCTTTCCAGACTACTCCCTCAGCAAGGTACTGAACTGTGGACTACCTCTAGCACTGCTTTATATCACCCAGTGCAAGCATAACTCACTGATCAGTCTCTGACTCTGGCACAGATCTGCTATCTGAGCTTGTTAAAGCATTCTCACTAACCACTCTATGGTAATTTTCACATAACAATAGAAAACAGATGTTCTGCATAGATAATGAAATTATAATTCTGAAGTAAATAACTGCAACTTTTTTCAGCTTCATTGAAGTGAGGTGCTATGAATAGATTGAGCTCACCTGATGTGTCTATCTTAAAGTTAGAATAAGATTCCTTCTTTGCTGGCAATATTGCCTTAAAATATCCCTTGCATCTGCAGACCAATTCTTTTTCTGCCCCAATCTGTACTGTACTCTTTACCCCCATGGTTTACAGAAACAAAAAAGCAACTGGATTGAGAAACTAAGTCAAGCAATTTTCAGCTACATACTTCTGAAATCACAGACAAAGTATCTGAATTGCAGCTCACTGTTTTAGTTCTTTATAGTCAAAAGAAAGAGTCATCTCTGAAAGGTGATTTTTCTCATCTTGAGGTGTTTATCTTTCCTCAGTGTATCAAGGGATCTGGCTTTGACTTAGACAAGTAACTTTTAGACAACTGAAGCTGGATGAGATCAATCACATGCTGTATGAACATAAAGTATTGAAAATGAACCTGAGCTTTGCTACATTAACTGTTGGCATACCAGTGACTTGTCCTTAACTCTTTCTGAAACAGATTTCTAAGGTCTATTAAAAACTGCACAACAGTTAAATTTTTGGGTGTTGGAAACCCCTATTTGTGTGAGTTATAAATTATTAGAAAGTTCTAATGCCTATTTGACCATCAGTATTCTTAAATTCTTTTTGAATGTGAAAGGATTTTTCTTCTGTTACCTCCTGTTAGTACATGGACTGTGCATGAATCAGAAGTTATCTGCTCTCTGACTTTCCTTTACTACTCTTGCCTTAAGTGCTAAAATCCTCCAGTCAGCTGTTTTATGGTGTTCTATTTCTTATGAGGGCAGCATCCTGGAAAGAAAGGGGGAGACAGTTCCCTTTTCTTGGAAATTTGCATGTGAACACCAGCTACAAGACAAGTAAATGCACATTCACCATGAGCACAGTTCATGGAGTGAGGAGGACACAAAGAGGCTCAGAGGGAATGATTGTTTCACAACAAGGAGCTCATGCATTTCAAATCACTCAGCACCTGGGCTTGAAATGAGTCCATGCTCCTGTTGCTTAATACTGTTGCACAGTAGTTTTGGCAACAAGACTGACAGCTTGAAGGGTTATTCTCAAAATCATACAGCATGCTAAATTCTGGTAATGTATTTTTTCCCTTCCCTGGCAAGAATACAAGAAAAAATTGGCTGGATCTTTATAGATGTGCATCTGGCTGAATGGCAAAACTTGGCTATCATTTTTATCAGTATTAATTTATTATTTCCTCTTTCTTGCACTTTCCCTGGCTGACATAAAACTTTGCACCCCAACGATGCCTTAAGAAAAACACTTTTTTTTCCCACCTAAGGGATGAATGCATGTGCTTATGATTTTCAGACATTATTTCATTAACTTTTGACTGCACTGATGGCATTGACAATCTAAAGTTTGTACAAATATGAAAGCTGACACCTACCTGAAAAGCCAGATGCTCTCTTTATGAATACTCATAAAAGCTCTGAGAGTCCATTTAGACCAATATCTCTTCACTGTAAATGATTTCTGGTGGATACATAAGGAAAGAATAAGAAACTAGACAGATGTATATTGTCCTGCCCTCATATTCTGTCCTGTGTTTAAGTTGGGGCCTTCCTTAAGCATTTGATACCGCAGAAGAAAAGATTTCAGGTGGTTGGGTGAATCAAGTGGGTGTGGTGTTCACCATGAGGTCTAGCACAAAGTATGATCATGAATTCTTGCTTGGAACTGCCATACTGCTTCACTTGCCATGTCCTTACACTTCAATACAGGCAGCCACCATTGATTCCTGTCAGAAGCAGGATACTAGACAAAGTGGAGAGTTAGTCTGACTGGTAAGGAGCCTCTTAATAATGTATAAAAAATAACAGAATCACAGAATCTTAGAACATTGCAGGCTGAAAGATACTTCAGGCAATCTCTAGTTCAACATGAAATCAGCTTTAGCTATGAGATCAGACCATGTTGCTCAAATCTTTATCCAAGTGGATCTTGAAAATGTCCAAGGATGAAAACTGCATGGTCTTTCTGGAAAACAGTCCCATCACTTGGATGTCTTCTTCCTATAACCATTATGTCATATTCAACTTTTACCGCGCTTCTGTCTGTTGTTTCTTGTCCTCCCACCCTGAACAGCTGTGAAGAATCTGGCTCCACCTGCATGATGAAGAAGCTGAATTCACTCCAGCTGATTGCTGACAGGTGTGGGGGGAGGTGCTAGGGACAAATTCTGCAGTATTCTACATGTAGTCTAATGAGTAACAAGTGCAGGAGAACAATTACTTCTCTTAATCTACTGGCCATGCTTATATATATTAGGTTTGTGTTCACTATCTTGCACTTAGAACACATTGCTGGTTCATACTGAGCTTGTGGCCCAATGGTGACCCCATGTCCTTTTTGGGAGAACTGCTCCTTAGCCAGCCAGTCCCCCATCTCTAATGAGTTCTTCCTTCCTAGGTGCTGGACTTTGCATTTGTTCTTGCTGATTTTCACAAGGCTGGCCCATTCATCCAGCCTGTGCCTAGTCCCTCTGTACAGCAGCCCTGCCCTCAAGCATATTGATTGATTGTCCAAAATTTGGTGACATCTGCAAACTCTGTGAGCAGACACTTCCTCACTTCCTGCAGGCCATTGACAAAGATGTTAATCAGGACAGATTGGAAGATAGACCCATGCAGTACTCTGCTTGCTACCAGCCTCTGGGTAGAGTGTAACAAATTAACCACACTGAGAAAAGGCTGCATGCACAGAACAAAGATGTCAGTTCTAGAGGCTTACCATGCCTTTCAAGGATCAAACATTTGGGAAACCTTCAAAGGTGAAAATAGGGTAAGATTGAATGTTTGCACTATGACACTGTAATGTAATGCTGATAAATCACTTCTCTGCTACTTTCTGCTTAAGAAAGAGCCACCAAATTAGAGTATCTTTCAGAATATCTGTATTGTCTTTGTTGTTTCATGTACATACACAAACCTATGTGGTTCTTTTTGCTAGAACATCTTATTTTCAAATATTTTTTGTGCTGCTGAAAACAACAGAAAACATGGAAGAAAGATTAACAAAGCTGATACTGGTTTTTGTTTGAAAAGCAATTGTTTCTAAGCATCTAGTCTGTCTAGTGTAGAACCAGCTGTATTTTACTGGGCTGAGCACAGAACTGTAAGTAGCATTCTAATGTTTTTGAGTATATCACAAGGAGGTTGATTTTTATTTTTTTTTTTAATTTGGATTACTATCTTAATGAAATAAATATTAAAAATTCTATATTTGTGAAAGACATAGGACACATGCTTCAAAATCACAAAACTAGAAGATACTGTTTAACTATTTATTGTTGCTGCTATTTATTATAAACTTCTTGCAGGCCAGAAAAGTGCCTCAGCATTTTTCAGTATTTTGTATTAAATTATTTATATATTTTCTTTCAAGAAGCTTCAGATGTCAAAAATACTGTACTTTGTGGAATTACACACTTTTTTTTTACAGACAGAAAGCTGAAAGTATTGCAATACTCTTATCTCAAATTGTGATTAGAATAGAAACAATGTTATTGAGATATAAGTCCTTAATAACTCTTTGTTGTTATGTAGGATGGAGGAGTCCTGTTTTTCTGAGTGTCTGTAGTAGAGGAACAGTGATTTGCCAGATTCTTGATAGCTATCTGGGCTTTGGTCTTTCAGTTTTGAGGTCAGAGCATTAACACATTTGCATTATAAAAAGAAAGAAAACTTGTTGGGAATCGCAATATATATTTCATCTGGTTTAAAACCTTAATCCTGGATTCTGAGTGCTGTGTGGTTTTAAGAGTATTAGTACAGATTTATACAAAATGGCTTGATACTGCATGTGTAAGCACTTTCCACCAACATCAGAAAGTTAAATAAAAAAAACTAAAATAAACCTAGATCAGGGTTAGCATGGTCTAGCTGCTGCAGCCCTGGGAAGACCAGATGGCTGTGTGAAATGACTATATTGCTTTCTTGCTATTGTTCTGAAGACATAGTTTCAGTCCAGGTTCTTTTATCTTTATTTTTCATAAAATAATACAAAAAGAGTATGTGTCCATGTCTATTTTTCAAAATTTTGGGGTTTTATTTTCATTATATATATATATATTTATTTTTAAAACTTTCTAGAAGTCAACAGCAGCCACACTCTTACTTTTGTTCTTAAAGCCTGTTCCTGTGACACGCCTGTTTGAGGGCAGATGGGAATAGCTGGCACAGCAACTAGCCAAAAATCAGATACTCTATTTTGTGTAATAAAATATACATAATGATATTTCTATATTTGATTTTGAACCAAATCATGCAGAAACCAAATTTGCTAAATTTTCCATGAACAGATATTCTTAAGTAGAAAAAAAGGCATTTTCCCCTACTGCCCTCTCTTCCCATCAAGTAAAATAAATATATTGGGACCTGCAGCTGCTAAGCAAAATTCACATTCTTGAGGGGATCAAGGGCCTGTGGAATGAGTTGGCTGAGGAGTCAGGACATCTTAGAATCTTTGGCCAAAGGACAATCTGCCCAGTGGGGCTTCCTATGGTCACACTCCATTGATCTCCAGCAGCTGCTACACTAAAATTAACATTCCTGTCAGGTTGACTGCTGCTGCTAGCCATGTGAAATTGTCACAACTGTCCATTTCAACATTTCCATGCCAAGAAACCTGGAAAACCCAAGAGCTTAAACTTGGTATGAAACTCTCAAGGCTGCTAGACCCTTCCTACAGATCCAAAAGCTTATGCCTCTTTAGAGGTGGAGATAAGCATTTAGGATCAAAGACTCTGAAAACCTTGCCACAATAAACTTTCTTGGCACCACAGATAATGAGATTTCATACACAGGGGAAAAGCACATCATATCTAAAATACCGTTCTCTTTAGGACCTTGGATTCTCAATTACTAAGAACAGATAACAATTTTGTCAGGTTTTCCCTCATAGAGACCTCTCTTTGATTTGGTAGAAATTCTTTGAATTCAAGATCTTTAAAGAGAAATATTTTAAGTACAAAGAGATGTTTTCTGATAAAGCTTTATTTTACTGAGAAATTTCTGAATAGATTAAATTTGCTCTTTATTCAAATTAGAAGTTATACAAAAAGTAACTTCCTGCATCTATATATATTTTGCTAGCCAGTGCCCTTTAGTTTTTGTATTTTGCCTCACTTCATAAGGCACACTCCCAACACTGGGGTGTCCTTAAAGCAAGCAGCTTGGATGGCAGAGTGTAGGGGAGCCATGGGGAGGCTAAGCAGGGGCAGATATGCCTATGAGTGAATGCAGGGCCCAGACACACTCAGAAAAGTCCCAGATCTGTAAAAAGGTAGAGCCTTGAAAGTAGCAGCAGGAATTCCTGCATGTGTTTTTCCTATTTTTGTACTCTTCCTCAGCATTCATTTTTGTCCACTGCCATGATGACTTCCTCAGATGGGGTCAGGACCTTTGTTCTGAACCAATACAACCTTGCTTATGTGTTTACTCGATTTAGACAAAAGTAGATAGATCACTAAATTCAGATGCAAATCATAACTAAGAAAAATTCTCTAGTTTTAGGTGTGCTAGATATTTGGCAGGAATCTCTCTTAGTTCGTATTGAGTACTATTTAGTTTTTGTTGAGACATCTCTATCATATTTGGTCAGAACTACTTAGCAATCAATAATCCATGGGATTTGTTATTGTACTTTCAAACACACTGTCATTATCTGGATCAATTTAATTATTTTATGGTGTTTCTACAATGTGGAGTAAAAGTACACTTTTTTTCCATCTTTTTTTTTATCTCTACACCACCCCATACACTCTTATAGAGATTCTATGACCATAAATAAAGCTAGAATCTGGAAGATAGAAAATAACAATTCTGGAGCCATTTTAAGGTGTGGATCCCTGAGATCTTCACCCTAAAAGATTCTTCACACTGAAAGATGCTCCACTCTAAAAGCTGCTCACATCCAGTTGAAGATCTGTTGCATATCCTCTGTGCAGCATTTTGCACATTTGCTTAAGACAGTGATAAATCTATACACTTATGAGATGGATCAGGCAAGACCATGCCCCTGAAGATATAGCAAACTATTAGATACAGGTCTTCTATATGCCTTAATTTCTGAACTGTAATGTAAAAAGAATAAAAACCCATGTCACTCTGCTTTTTGAACAAATGCTAATAAGGTCAAAAACCCTGCAGAAAACAGATAAAGAGTGTGGTTAAGGGTCATTTGTACCACTATTTTTGATTTAAAAAGCATGTTTGAAAAACCAGTTCCTTTTCTGGTTTGTGTGCCACTTTGAAGGAAAAAAAAAGGAATTCGTGCCCACTAAATCAATTCATTTTTATTGGTGAAAAAGACAAAGTCTTGAATACACATTGCAAGTTTACAAAAATATTGTTTATTTACTTTTAGGAACAGACCCCAAAACTTTATATGAACTACCTACACAGTGCCATAGTGTCCTGATAATCCAAGAAACCATGAAACAAGATTTATCTTTGTGAAATCCTCTAAGTTGCTGACCTAAACACTCATAATGCAAGAATTTTTCATCAACTCTTTGCTTAGCTTAGGAAGCAAGATAGAATTTAACAGAGCTGTGATCATGGATCAAGAACACATGCAGAAGATTCACCAGTTTTCCTCCTTAATACCAAGCTTTGCTATTGGAAAGACAAAATAATTTTCAGCCCTGAACTTTGAAAATGTTAAAAGGCTTTCACAGTTTCCTTAAGAACAAATTGTTAAATTCAGTGTGGAGTTGTGTATGCTACAGTTTCTGATCTTTTTTCTTGTTTTTTGTCTCTGCATAGCATCATTTATAAAGCCTTTATCTACAGTAAAACATTTTACCTCCCCTTTACTTTTTTTAAAACATATGTTTTGTTAATATTTCCATTAAAAGCTCACAGATAATTTGCCTCAGGAGTTCAGCTCTATTTTATGAATGGTAAACAAGATCAACATATAGATCATAAACAATGGTGTTATTCATTCTGAAGAAATATGGGATTTTAATTGCATTGTAAGGAATAACCTTAATATTTCCTGTCATCTGCTCCAAATGTTTCATTCTATTGTTCTTCTGAAAGGTCAAATCCAGAATGTCACATCTGCAAGGACACCCATGACCCCTCTTGCAAAACAAGGTCTTGGAAGTTGGAAGCAGGAAGACTGAAGAATGCTTCCCTGAGTATCCAAAATAGATTATTAAAACTTATCCCAACACTGGAGATCCCTAAGGCATCAGTGTTATGTACACATATACACAGAAGGTTTAGCATTTAAAACTATCAGGAAGCATTTCCAAATCGGTCCCCAATGACTCTTACAGCTTCTTTCCTTTGTTTGTTGCCGGTTTGTTGGACTTTATGGTTTGGAGTTGGGGAGGGGGAGTTGAATTTAATTATTAACATTTTAACTTTTTAGAATTCCTCAGAAATCAAAGAAATCTGATTTACCTGAATATCACTAACCTTGGGAACTTTCTCTGATGTAAGAAACTATAACTATTTTATGCATACCTCATATTTACAGCCCCTTTGTTTGTGAATACCAATACTAAGGTCATTCCTTAACACTGGAGCTTATTGGGGTAAACAAAGAACAGGGGGATTTCTGTAGGGCATTCTGATATTTAACTACTTCCTTTTTCTTAAATAAGTTTCAAAATACCCAACAAAATAAGGAAGCATTTCACCAAATAGTAATAAAAGAGACTTAAAATGGGAGCCTGGGAAGAAACATAGCCTTTTCTTTTGTGTTCACTGCTCTTTGAGAGTTGTATTTCAAGATCCTCAAACCCACTCTTTCTCTGTAAGTCTTGCTGCTGGTCAGACTGCATCTTTCCTCAAGTACCCTGGCTATTCAGTTGTCTGCAATGCAACTAAAATCCCTTTTATTTTTTTCCCCAAACTGATTCAGTCTTACAACATCTGTGAGAGAAGAAAGGAAGGTATAAACATTCACTTTTCCTTTCCACAGATGGGGAGGCACAGACCAACAGAATGCAAAAATACTCAGGTGGTTGCTAAATGTTAAGTCCTATTCAAATAAAAATGTGGGTTTGTATTTTATTGGTTTGAGTTCTAAGAGATTTGATGAAGACCACTGATCAAGTCACTGTTAAGGGCCAGAAAAAACCACAAATTTTTGGACTTCCAAGACCAAAGTGGATCACTGTGGATCACATTTTAAAATATATAAAACAACAGTGTGAAGAGTTGAAATTAAAGGGGCCAGATATTTTCTGAGAAAGTAGAGAATTTTCTCATCATTTCAGAAAAAAGGTTTTCATTATTACTTTGACTGTAAATTAAGAAGGCCAGGTTGATGTTTCAAGCAAAATTAAAGGTCAGTTATGAAAGAACACATGGAAATAGAATTGAAAACATTCTTTCCCCCCATTTTGCTAGTATGAATCAGACATAAAACTTTTAATTCCTTCAGTCACAACAAGCCACTCAGCTGTTATTTCATGAAGATTGTATATTAAAGAAAAAATACATTTTGAGAATATGCCTTTTTAAAATAAGAGGGAAATATCAGTTAGAAGTCACCTATGTTTTGACAGAGAGATCTGAAAGTTTGATAGCATGTGCTCTCCAAGTTCCATGGAAATGATGCCTTGCTCTCATAGGTGAAAGATACTGTCAGGAAAGAATCTTTTGTTACACAGAGTTTACACTTTAAAAATCTTTTATTTTCTTGTTGATTTCCAAAACAATTATGTAAGTTCTGTTTTTGTTACCCATTCTAACAAAGTAGTACTGGAACACAGCACAAAGAGACTCATAGACATTTTGCAGGTTGAAACATATCTTGAACTTAATAAGCAATTACTGTGGCAGGACTTTGCATTTTTTAGTCTGTGAGTTTCTTCAAGCTGTTTTCACTAACAAGAATCAAAACACTTGACCCCACAAAACTTACAGAAGTGATGTCCTATAGATGTTTATTATTTCTCTTACCCTTAATTGCCTGTGCTTGTTCACTGGGACACATCTCATATTATTCTGTGGATTAATAAGAGGCATTAGGCTCTTGTACATGCCTTTATACATTGGTAATTAAATCCTTTGTGGCTTTGTGAGATCCTCACTCCTGATATCATTGGAATATGTAAGAGAAAATCACTGCTGTCTACACACATTTCAGTATCATTCTATCTTGTTAGAGAAGAGAGAATTACTGTAGTGACACACCTCCACGTGTGTAATGCAGCTGAGTCTATATGATTTGAAGTAAGGCTTTGTGCATAATATTCCTGCCTTTATCTGTACTTCAGCCAGAAGCAGCTAGAGCAATAACTTTGTCACATTAGATCCTTACAGAAGCAAAGTTTCCTCTGGTTTAGCTGTCTTGAATTTCAGGGTAGAAATAAAAATGTTCCTCTAAACTAGAGTTTTTGCTCTCAGCATGGTCCTGATGCAGTTCAAACAATATAGATCAGATTTTTCGTTGAGATTCCATGCTTTGACTTTTTCTTCACACATAGCTCTGTGTCCAGAATGAGGCTAAAAAACTCTCTGCTTTTTGATGCATATAGTTGTTCATTGTGCCAACAAAATGAAACATGTAGAGCTGATTTAAATAACAATATGCTAGTTTTCATTCTACTCTGGGTGTAACAAAGAGAAGAGATCCATTATCTGTATATCTGTCATAGAAGAATTCTCTCCTGCAGAGTACATGTGTCTTTCTTGAAGGTTTTCTAAGCTTTTGTAAGATATTTGTTCACATGTGGTAGTTGTGTTTGCCAGAGGGATTTAAAGCAAATGAGAAAGAAATTGGTGTATGTGTAAATTGAAGTTGCTTACACTCATGCAGAAAACAAGACCTTACTTTAAAGTAAAGAGGGTCAATTATTAAAGGGAGAAATGGCTATGTAGACTGTTCCTTTCCATTCAGGATTGTAAAATTCATTTTTCTTCCTGTTTGCTTTGATGAAACAGACTCCTGATAAATGTTTTGATGCTAAATAAATTTTGCATGAGACACTTTCATTTTTAATATCTTTTGCTAACATAAAACAGTTGAGATCAGACAATAATCAGAATCATGCACCAGCCAGCTCTTCTAGAATCCCTGTCAAACAGATCACTTACTATGTTACAAAATCTAATTAATTGATTTTTTTATTGTGCCACACAATATTTTGATTGAAGATTTACCATTACTTGGAATTAAGAGATCCACAGCATGTAATTTGAGAACAGTATTTCCAAATAATCTTAAATGTTATTCTTAATGGATACATTTGCACTGTCAAGTCAGTTCTCTTGCCATATCTAGTTCATAGATTCATAGATATATAGATTCATAGAATGGCCCAAGTTGGAAGGGACCTTAAAGATCACTGAACTCCAACCCCCCCTGCTATGGGCAGGGATGCCACCCACTAGACCAGACTAGCTCTTCTACCATATCTAATCTCCTGATTGTGCTGTTGATGTTATTCACCCATTGCATGATGTTTATCCAGCTGTATGCTGGACATTTTTTCCAACAGGATACTGTGAGAGACAGCATCAAATGCTTTACTGAAATCCAAAAAGATTTGCAACAGAAAACAAACAAACAAATAAACAACAACAACAAAAAACAGGAAAACCAATAATTCTGTCTTTTGTGCAAAGAATCATCATGTGGAACTAAATGCAAAGTCAGCATCAAGCTGATTTGGATGTGTGGATGCAACTAGTTTGCCCTAGACTAACCTTAAAGAACAGGGATATGAAACACCCTACAAAACTGGATCTGGAGAACAAATGTAACTGTGTGGGATAAATATGTTTAGCAGTTAATATATACAGCCAGTGAATGAGTATTGGTAGCATAGTAAGGAGAGTCCCTTTAGGACCAAATCTCAGTCCATTTCTGAGTCTATGATAACAATGTAAGAATATTTATTAGCAAATGTTGAAGATGACAGGCTTTGGTGGGATAATAAATGAGGAAAAGAAAGGTTATTTCTATGCAGTTGCCATAATCTGGGTGAATGAGTGGAGTGGGAACCATTCACCAAGTCTGACTACAGTCTAGTGTGGTTAATCTCCCCCTCTGAGATTAATTAGTCTCCTACTCTGAACTGTTCTCTGGAGAATACTATCATACTGTCTTCCTCTACTGACTACAAGGGACCCTAGGGTAATTAGCCTTTATAGACAAAAATTAGCCTTTGGAAATACATTCCTTTTCCCTAGTCTGACAAATATCTGCATATCTAGGATGTGAATAATGCAAACTTTTGTAGATCTTCTTGTAAAATACTGCTTGGGAAAAAACCCAAAAGACTCTGTTGACTACTGTTACATGCAAAATATGCTGTTTTGGAATAAGTGAGAAGTAAAGCTACTCTTCAGTGTAAGGCATAACTGTGAAACCTTCTAAAATGGGAAATCAACAAGATGAGCAAGAGCCAAGGAAAACTGTATCACAAGCAAATGCTGGTCATTGATGGTTCCTTACTACTTGTACTTGGAAGGAGTCTATTTGTGATTAGATTTGCACATATAATTAGTGTTACTTCATTTTAGCCTGCCTATCAAATAAGTAAAACATGTCATCTAATATTGCAGAGTCAGAACCTGTATGAATTTTTTCACTACAAACTCCCTTTGTCAGACTCTTGTCTCTTTAATATAATAGACAGGCTGTTTTTTTCCAGAAAAAGGAAGACCATTCTCTTTTGTATCTGTGGCTAAAAGATGCAGTATTCCTGGACTACTCCACACAATAAACAACCGTTTTTTTCTTTTGCCATAGCTCTATTCTACAGTCATTTCACATTTTACTTTTTCCTAACAGATTTAAGATGACTAAACTGAATAGTTTTGAAACAAAACAATGCAGACTCCAACATATTTCTCTACCAAAGACTGACTCATTCTTCATATTTGGGGCATGGAAGAATATTTTATCATGGATTTTAAAACTTTTGATACTAGGGAATTAAGGAGCAAATAGCAAGACTATATAGAGTGACATTGATGTCAAAATGTAAGGAAACAACTTCCTTTTTACTCACTGATATACTTGGATATCTTGCAGTTTATCTAAACCAAATATTGGTTCTGAACCAAAATAAAAGAAATTAAAAATTTTTTAAATAAAATTTTAAAAATTTTTTAAATAAAGTGGTCACTTAGTGTATAAAATACACAACACACCACTTGAATGAAGTCACTTTCCTTTAATCTCATTCCTTCAAGGTATGTCTCTTGAAACAATATCTGTCTGGAATTCTTTAGATACAGACATCATTAATTTATCTGCTTCACCAAAGCAGAGATTTCCTAAGACAAAAAAAGAGAGGACAACATCCATAGAAACACACACAAGTTCCTTCTAATTATTTTAGTGCTTATAAAAATAATTATGCAAATATCCTCTTACTTTGTTTTAAGGTAATATTTCTAAGCATATTGTAAATATGTAATAAAAATGTGACATACTTTGTCCTTCTCAAATGGAAATGGTATATGAAGGAATGCGTTAAGTAGGAGTGTGTTTGTGATATGCATCCTAACCCAGTCCAGTCATGTGGATGGTGTTTCTGTGATCTCCAGACATCTGCTTCTTCAGAAACTGTCCTCTGCAGATTGCACAGGCATTTCTACAATCAGAAGTAGGGCAAGAAATATGCAGCTTATGTAGCGCTGCTTTGTCAGTGTTAGAGAGGAGATGGCAACATCAGGAGCTGGGCAGTCACTGTAGTAGATGAAAAGGCAAGTAACTGTAAATTCAGACACACTTTTGTGGTAGTTCTGTGTTATGCATTGTCATGGAGGCTCATTTCTGTTTGTTTTAAAGTCTAATCCTGTAAACAGTTATTCTCTTCAAAAAGAACTGAGAGCATTCATCAGCTCACAGGTTCCTGTAAAACATCTCTGACTGATATTTTTTTCTCTGTTAGCTTCTGTATCAGTCAAAGACAGCAAAATGGAATTTTGAGGAGAAAAACCATAATCCATGGGTCAAAACCCCAAATGGATATCCACTGAAATCTTCAGTGTGCAAAACAGGTTTGTGCAACTTATGATCAGTAGAGTGCCATGGCCTAATGTACCACTAAAAAAGTAATTCCCATCCAAGACAAATCACTTCTGTACAACTGTGCATTCAATTTAATAAAGCAAGCCAGAGACACAGCATGAGGTTAAACATATCTAAATATTAGTAAATTACACACATAATTAAACAGAGATTTGACTAAAATTACACTTATTTTTTAAGACATGCAATACTCAAGAGAAACTAATATTCAGAAATAGAGAAAATAGGAAAAAATACTTCACCCCTGAAGCAAAAGAGCAGGTTTTTTGATTTGAACAATTTCCTCTTCAGAAACAACCATCTTGGAAATATTGAGCTCCACTACACCATTCAGTCTTTTTGTGACATTGTCTGTTTATAGAAATTCATGCTCATAAAAGAATTTAAGTGAAACATACCAGGAACAGCCTTCAATAAATCATGATGTTTGCCCTCTACAGCCTTCCTACACTTCAAATGATTATAGTCTTGTCTCAGTTTACTAATATATGTTAAGAGGGTTCTGGAAATGCTAAGGAAAAATTAGTATTTCTCTCTTTTGTCTGCTGATTGACTTGCCTTAAGAAAGTTTTACTTTGTTTAAAAATAGAAAAGTTCTGCATTGAGGATGTAAAGTATTCTAGAGAATATTGAACCTCTTATTCTCTAGTCATATAGACGCAGTGTATTTCCACGTTGCAATGTGCTTTATTGCTGCTGATTTTATGCTGATATACATGGTTGTTTTTAAACAGAATCTTCTCTATTGATCACTACATAAAAAGATTAACTTTTTCAGGTCTCAGATTTCAAGAGGTACATTGTACACTGATGCCATGTTAATTTTCCTCCCTTTCAGTTTCTCTGTATGTATTTTCTCTGTATAGCTGTGTGTTCATTCATGTTTTGCCTGTCTTTTCAAGTTTATGAAGCCATAATATGCCCTTAAGAAGAACTTTGAAGACTGATTATGACAGTGTGATTAAAACTAAAGACCTCATCACAAATGCGGTGGGTTTGATTTTAATGGCACTGCTTACAGACTAATACCACTTCCTAAGTTGAGTGGTAGGTTGGTTACACCATATATTGTTGGACTGACATTGATGAAGCTATGCAGGAATAAAGGACTACTTCTAAACCATTTTGACTCTTATTAAGAGAAGCTTGCATCTGACAAGGCCAGTATTCTTACTCAGTCAAAGTCCTGGCAAAGGGATGCTTGAAAAGTCTCTAAGGGAGGATTTGAAGTGCAGTATTATGCATTAATTTATTTTTGAAATCCCTGACTTAACCTTTATATAAACCTAAAATAAAATTTGTCTGCATCATTTGACAGGATGAAGATGATGTTTGGACTGTAACTTCCAGAATTTGTCATTGCAGCAAACAATTTAACAGTGAGTGCAGACAGAAGAGTGGTCCAAGCTTTCCACTCTGTAAATGCTTCACTTTTTCTGAGAAAAGTCTTAACCTTCCAGAGGATGCTTCCTCTTCCATAAATATTGCTGACATAGCAGAAAACAGCTGGGATTTTCTGTAAATATAAAGCTCAGACAATTAACTCATGTGCAACACACACGTCATCATGTTCATTTGCCATTTTCATGGTGGCTTGTCCTTTCTACATTTTATTATTCATTTATGATAGCTATTATATGCCTTTCAGAGTCTATCTGGCTCTCCTGAGGAATATTTATGACTATTATAGGGCTCTTATGAGAAGACCCAAGGATAGTTATTGCGGAAACTCTGTGAAATGCTACATTAGTGCAGAGATATGCTGCTAGTAAAATACCTGAATTTGTTTCAAAGTATCCCTTGATGGAAATTAAAAGACTGACTTCTGCTGGTGAGGTTCTGTGTCTCCTCTAACCCTGTCACCTCAGAGGAATGAGTAGCTCTGATTAGGAGTTTAGTATTCAGTGGTTACAGCGGGTGCCTGAAAGCAAGAGGCTTTGGAAAGGCCTCAAATGGAAAGAAACAAGAAAAAAAAATAAAAGAAAGAAGAAAAAGATTTTAAAAGGTATTTGCTGCAACAGTAATACAGCATAAATAAACATGGGAAGAATGCAGGTGAAAACAGAAGGCTTAAAGGTGCTCCTTCTGACACTCAGGGACACTGCTATTGTCCCGTATCCTTCTACTATAAAGAAGGAAAGGTGGTGTCTTGAAGTGAATCTGAATACTGCACTACTGCAACACTTTCTGAGAGAGGGAGAGTCCAGAAGGAAGAGAAGTTGGAGGAGGGAGAAATGCTTAGATTTCACTAGCTCTTTTAAATCACTAATTTTGTGCCTGTACCAATAAATAGCCAGAAAGCAAGCTTCTGAATAATTTTTGTTTAATCCATGGCTATTCACATCTTTTCTATATTTCTCACCTATTTTGACCTTGCTATACAAAGAACAAGTGGCCATTTCAATTTAAAACTAGGAGATTTTCTGGTACCTAAGTGGTGTTATAGGAGCAGGTATGCTATGCTGCCAGGGAAGTAATTTAGGGGAACATCTTGGGTGGAAAATGAAAGAAGAGAATTTATCAGACCAGAAAAATTTCAAAATGTAAAAGAAATATGAAAACAAAGGCTTGATAACACATAGATGCAATACATGTATAAAACTTGCTAGTGTGGATGCAGATACTAACTTCATCTTAAACAGAACATAAATTCCTGTGATGGGTTCATGTCCTGTGAATGCAATAAATAAATTCCTTTATTCAGGCACATTATCACAGATGTTTAATACATTTATCCCAGTGAAATCTGTGGCACAAGTTACACAACACTCTTCTTATATTTCCAGAACAGAGTCAGAATTTAGTTTTTCTCAGTGCCTGAAATTTTTTGTTTATTTATGTTGGCTGGGCTTTAAGCAGTTTATGAGAGAAAACTGCATATTGTCTTGGAATGAAGTTTAATGCCATTTTGGAGCACTCCAGCATTTATCTTGTGTAGTCCTGTGGCTGTTTGAGGGTAGCTAAAGAGAGGCATTTGCAAAGAGTAATCTTACAACAGGAAAACTATCTCCACAGCTATCTTCTTTAATCAAAGGAGAGGAGAAGGTTCCATAAAGATGTTTCATGACAAGAAGCTCTTAATCATCACTGAAGGTGTCCTCCTCCACTGAGGATGCCTAAGAAGATTCTCCTTCACAGGTCTTTTTGACTGACCTTTCAAAGGCTTATCACACTTCATTACAAGAAGAGCTTCTTATGGAGTGTATTTTAGTGTTTTGGACTCCACATTTCCATTTTTTTCTCAGTGATATATTTTCCTCTCTCTCCTATTTCCAGTTTAAGGTCATTGCTTTTATTCAAATTATTAGTAAAAATATGTTCTTTTTACACTAGGGTGAGCATCATACCACAGGAACAAAATATAATCCCCACTTTCATGTACTTCTGACCATAAACTGCCTGAAACAGGGATTACTTTTTGCTTGTGATTCCTAGGCAAAATGCAGAAGTTTGCCCATATTTAGCCAACAGTAATGAAAAAAACACAAGTAAACTAACAAAACCACCTCATGAGTCAGTAAATAAATCAATTGAAGTCAATATTGTCAGTTCACTCCATCTGAGGATCAGGCCCTGAGTATTTGTAAGTGTGAGATTAAATATAAATAAATTATATTGCACTGTTGGAGTGTACAGTAATTGGGGTATTTTGTTTCCTGAACTCCCTGTCTTTTGCTCTTCTGGTTTACTTTAATTAACAAACAGCATGAAGCTTTTCAAACCAGTCCTTGATGTTCATTGAGGAAGAGGGAGAGCAAATGCCAAATTTTAACCTACAATCCACTGCAAATATTGAGATACCTTAGAGGAGGTAACAGAAAATATATTAATTCTCATTTAAATTAAGTGTTTCAAATAATGATTTAATTGAGAATTAATAAGCCAGTTATTGCAGGTTAATTAAATGCCACTTGATGATTAAAAACATATTATTTATTCAGATTAACAACTATTAGGCAGTAGTGTAGCCTCATACCCTGCTGTGACTTATTACTTTAAAAGACTAACATGTTCAGGCTTTGTTGTTGTTTGGTTTTTTGGTTTGGTGGTGGGGTTTTTTTGGTTTTGTTTTATTTGGGTTTTGTTGTTGATGGTTTCTGGTGGGGTATTTTTAGGGAGTTTTTGTTGTTTTTTCTTGTTGTTGTTGCTGTTGTTTTTTAGCTCTCTAACAGTTAGTAACCCTTTGAAAACACTATGAGAAAATAACCCCAAATTCTTAGCATAAGGTTGTTTCCCCTAACATAGATTATTTGTGTATTTTTGGTATGAGTGTTTCTAGAAGTTCAGCCACACTAGCAGTAAGGAAAACACCACTGAAATACTACAAGTGCTACATATATGCATGTTTATACACAACAAAGAGGAAATATGCAAAGAGTCTATACAAAGTAACAGAAATTAAGGAAGACAAATACTTATCTGTAAGCTTCCAGAGAACTCCATTGACTGACCTCAAGGACCATACCCAGTTTATTTTCAGTGGAGCAGTACAACCACATATGCTACTTACCTTTGGATGTAATGTGTGAACACTAACTTTTGAAGGTCAAGAGTGACTACTGGAAATATAAACACCAACAACTTTTGGGTTTCATCTCTATTGTTATCTTTCTTTTTTTACCAACATATTTTTTATGAAAGCCTTTTTAACAGTGCTTTAATGCTTATGCTGTGCTGTGCTGATAGGTTATTTAGAACTCCTTGTAGATGAAAGATTACCATAATAGAGCAAACTTTTCATCAGTATTAATGTACAGTGTAAGCACCATCTTTACCTGTCATAAATCCAAAACAACTTTAAATCACAGCAACTGTACAAATCAATTTTGCATGCATGGCAGGGCAGCAGGGTTCACCCACCTTCATTTTGGACAAGAAACTACAACCTGGCAGGTAGTCTGCTACAATTATTTTGCTTTGGAATTATTGCTTAACTTCCATGAAGTGAGGGAAGTGGCTGAGTCATGTCTGCTTATGCTGGGTCTTTGCCACTTTTGCTGAAGTGACTCTCATCTTCTTCAGTGAACTACCACTGCACAAGAAAAGATTTCATACTACACAACACAGGCATATAGTTTCCTCCTGCCTCTTCACAACACCTCTTAGTGTTGTTGAAACACCTCTTTTTGCCTGCAATAAAAGGCTTGCTTCTGTTTTTCTATAGAAAATGACAGATTCCAGTACCTATAGAAAGCTAAAAGATATTTATATATATATATATAAATTATTTTATTTATTTTTAAGGGTACCTTCACCAAGATCTATGATTTCCATGCAGCAGCCCATGAGTGATCCTTACAAATACTGGATAGCACCTCCCTTATGGCCACGGAGGCTAACATACAATCTTAACATCCTTCTATCTTAACATACCATTTGCTTTATCCTGTTTTGACATGAAACCCAGTTGCTTAGCCCAGCTTAACTTAAAAAGATAATAAAGACAGTAATCAAGCAAAAGATGAATTTACAGTGATTTATATCCAAGTTCTTCTCCAAAAGTGAGGTAGAGAAAAGCATTCTCTGAGCTGGTTTACAATTACTGCATGAAGTCACATGTCAAAAGCATAAAACAACTTCCCAGTTTCTTTTCACTGCTATGAACACTGTTGCCATTTCTATTCTGCAAAATAAACAAAACACCATGTAAAACCACTCAATCAAAGACTGTAGAAATGATGTCATGCTGACTGGAAAACATATTGCACCGGTCTACACAGCCATTCTGGGAGGGCAAAGAAACAAAGAATCATATCCCCTTACAATCTTCTTCTCTGAAGTCAAGGGTGGCTTAATGACTAGCATTTTGCTGGCACCAGGAGGTTTATAAACAGTCCTTTTAACAGTAAAGTAGTTAAGTTTAATGTTCTTTTACAGAAACAAATTCTTCCTAATCTATCTCAGGCATTAAGGGAAAGACAGACTTACAAAGGAAAGAGTCTTGAGAAAAGAATCAATTACACTAGCTCATGTTCCCTCAAACTCACTGACTATTAAGCTCAAGGAGGAGACAGTTAATAAGTTTGTTTTCACAGCAGTTGGGTGTGTAAGTGTTTTCTCCAGGGGTCAGGAAGGCCAGTCTTTCCTAAACATGACAGGCAATAGAGAAAGTGTGGACTACCATGCTGAACAAGACAGTGGACCTTTTCTTTATGATAAAGACAGCAAGAATAGAGGAGAAAGTAGTGGCACTAATTTTGCTTTTCCTTCAGATTGTTCTAGCACTTTCACTAACTTCTCAGATCTCCAGAGTACTCACAAAAGTGACATAAGACTGTGAGAGGATGCAAATGGAGTACATTATTAAATGTCAATAGATGTCAGGATATGCATACTGTTTTAATATAAGGGTATTTAAGCATTTAAGCTGTGTCCATTTCTAGACATGAAAGCCTGGATACTCTTACAGTGTCATTTGCTGCAGCTGTATGCACCATACAGCTTTGGTGGACCTGGCTTTCATGTTTTTCTTCAACTTTCCAAGACTCACTGCAAACTACAAATTGTAACCACATTTCCACAGAGCATCCTCTGAACATCTCAGTTTGTTCTAAATCTGCCTCAACAGATACTAAAATGAAGAAGCAATTAGTACACAGATCGCTTCTAAAATGCATTGCCTCAGTCAGGTTTTATTAAAATGTCAGTGGATAAGGATTGGGATATAAAGGACAAAAGTATTCAAATATTTGAAGACTGATTATCACATATATTTTTTGTATCACTTTGGATCCATACCATTAGTGATTTAAATCAATGCTCTTTGAATGCTGTGAGGTGGCATAAGGATAAAAATAGTTTTAAACCTTAAAGAAACACATATTAAAACACACTGAAGGATCCACACTTTTTATTACTATACAATTCAAAGAAAATGATTGAATTTCACACATATTATTCACTTAATTTATGTTCCCTTACCATTTTGTATTTCTCCTATGCAAAGGATAATTACCAATCAATCACTTAGATTTTAATAATTTCTATTTTCTTCTTTTCCTACACTTTAGAGATTCCAGTATATTCAATGTTTATGACACTTCAGCAAAATACAGAAATTCAAAGCAAACAATTAATGTAGGTTTAGAATTTCTTTAATAACATGGATATGCTACTGACAGCTAATAAACAAAAGAGCAATTTCAAAAGTACTCCATTACACTCTTCTGCATTTCTCTAAAAAAAAAATAAAAAAACAACAACCATTCCTGTGTTTTTAAAAGCTTTCTATCACATTTTCTCAAATTGTGCTACCATACAGCAAATTCAACTCAATTTCCTTATTTTCAGAATTCTGTAACTCTTTATTATGTTGACACTCTTCTAACAAGTACCCAGATGAAAAGAAGGGTGAAAATGGGAGAGAACTGCATGAGATACAGGACAAAAGAATTCTGGCCCCAGATAAATATGATCTGTTTGGCCTTTGTTTTCTTTAATGATCTCAAGGTGTTTTGTGACTGCAGTAGGTACCATAGGCAGTGAAGCAGCAGCTTTTGCTTCACACTAGCCAGTTTGCTGCTCCTCTCTTTCTTGCTTTCATGTTTAAGGTGATATTCAAAAGGAAGGCTTGCATTCTGCTACATAGTAGGAACATCAACACATCCAATGGGGAAAGTAAGTCTTAAGATATGGAAGAAACAAAGACATGGTAAAGTGTTGCAATCTTTTGCCTTATTGGGTTCTTTTTGAATATGAAGCCCTTCAAAAGACACTTTTCCTCCTTTAGACATCCCACCCTCTGCAGTAAGGGGTGTACCACAGATGATCTTCCTGCACATCATGTTAGGAAAATGAAGTTAAGAAGCGGAATTAGTGCTTCAGGACTGCTTCTGTGTGAAATGCTGTCCTTCTGCATGTTCCTAAGTGGTTTTGGAGGCTTCACTGTGCTATAGCTGCACCTGAAATACCTTGATTAGTGAATTGCTGAGATCAGAGGCAGATGGTCAGGAGGTGAGCATCTCATCTCATCACAGGAATAATGAAAAGGAATAAAATATCCAAAAATATAGGGAGGTTAATGTACAGAAGATAAACAGGCTTTAGGGTCTGCAGGAGACAGGAGTGACAGGGAATCTCTTACCACAGTGTATGGAGGGAATCAGGAACATGCAGGTAGGTCTACTTTGCTTTCTCAAAAAGGGAACAAAGAAATAGTGTGGGAATGTAGAAGAATGTAAGAAGCATTAAATTTTAGCAGAGGAAAATGCAGAGGATGGATAATAGCTTTAGTACACATGAAAACGCTGTATGCAGGAAGGACAGGACTTCCCAAGGCATGTACAGCTCCCTTTCATTACCCTGTAACCCTCACCCTACAAAGATTTTGGCAGAGACTGCAAAAAGTGTATGAGAAGCTAAGAAAATCCTGAAAGGCAAAGCTGTGAATGCTTCAGTCAGAGTCTTTCCTTTTCATGGAAGCCTATTTTTATGAAATGGTGAGGCCATTCAGTATGTTTGTGAAATGCAGTTGAAAGTCACCACGGGCTGAAGCGTGGATGTGACTGTGCTTGGAATGGAGATATAGCCATAGCTCTGTCCTATGACCCTATATTCCTTCTATGTTAAGAAACCAAGACAAGAAAGAATGAACTCTTAGCCCCCAAAGTAAATACCATCCTTTGTTAAATTATTATGACTGCAGTCAACAATAAGAAATGCTATGAGAGAGATACAGTAAAAATAGTTTTTAATTGGAGAAATGAATTAAAATTTCATTTTAAAAGAAATACCTTTTTCAAATTCTTCCATCAAAATGTGTTGTATACAACAAAATTTTATTAAAAAAATATTTATTGGAGAACACATCTTTCAGGGAGAATTTCACCATTCAGACATTTCTTTCAGTGCTAGTGAAAATATTTCTATTAATATTTTGTTTGACTTTTTGTGCCACAAATATTTATGCAGATTTTTGTTTAAGTTTTGAGCTATTTGATTATTGTTATTTGGAACAGATTAATTAGGATTGTTTAGATTCTCCACTAAAAATAGTTCAACTTCATATCAGTATTAGATCCCTACTTCATTGTTTTTCAACCTAAGGATTCAAAATTTTTCCTAGCCTCCTATAATCTTTAAGGTAGACTGGTAAAGTGCCCAGCAGACCTCTCTATCTGGAGTACTGCTCATAGAGAGGCTACATGGTCAAACAAAATGTCCAAAGGAAGTGGCAATTCAAAAAATTTTGTTCAAAGTGTTACTGTATTCTTACAAAAAAAAGATCTGCCAGCAAAATACTTTGACCCAGAGCAACAGATATTTTGCATATGTAGGCAAGAATACTGACCTGACTGACATCTTCCACTACAAATCCATCCACTCATTTTCCTACTGACACGGTTTTGTTCTTGAGCTTAATTGAATCTCATGTCTGCAGCCGTGGCTGTTCCTCTGCTCCTTCAGACCTTTTTTCCTGGTTGTAATTTTCTCTCTGCATACATTTTCTCACAACTCTCTGCACTTTCTCCTTCCTTGGGCCTCACTCTTTTCTCTCTATAATTCTCCTGCTGCTTCTCCATCAGAGAAGTTCCTTAGCTGCTGTCCTTGTGTGCAGCAAAGTACTGTGGTGTCCCTCCCATCCCCCAGCTGCCTTTGACCATACTCATATTCCTTCCAGTAACAAGTCAATCCACAGAAGAGTAGAGATAATAACACCAAATTGTTGTTGTGTATTTCAATGAACTCTCATGAATAAAAGTGTAATTACTGTACAATGATTATTATGATCAGTGCTTTCTGGATGAGATATTTTCCTCTTTTAAAACATTTTTCTTTATATAATCATTATTTCCTTTGATTTCACTTCAGATTTACAAACTGAAAACAAACTAAAATTTTAAATGTTTGTTCCTTGTTTAATTCTTCTGCTTTAAACAAACAATAATACTCAACCTTTCTTTTTAACATATTTTTAAATATTATCAACTAGTAGTTGTGGCTTAGAAATGAAAGTTTACTTATTTTTTTTTGTCACAATGGACAGAATCCTCAACAATCCTATGATGGATTTAGGATGAGAAGAACACATCCTTGATGTATTTCTCTCTCTTCTATTAGATTCTCAGACACTTTTCTTCAAATACTGCTTAAAGGAACAGAGCACAAAATATTCTAATTCCTCCATATAGACATAAATACTGTTGGCATATCATAACACTAATAATAGCACTGGTTTTTTTCCAACTCCGCCCTGTGACACAGGGAGGTAATACTTCTGAGCAATGTAAATGTTCAAACAGAGAAGCCCTTTACTCTTGTATGCCTGTTAAGTATTGTTAAGGAAAAGTAGGTTGCAAAAAGGCCTTGTTAACATACAGCTATAGCAGCCTGAACAAAACACAAAACTCTCCTATTTCTGAAATGTCTGCCTATATTTTCTCCTTTCCATTTCAGTGTTTATTACATCTTATTTAAGTTTTCTGGTGTCACAGGCTCTTCTAGACCATTTTCCATCTAAGGAAACCAATAGAGAACTAGTTTCTTTCAGTTTTGTCCCATGCAGATCTGACCTTTTTTCTCTTCTTATGGTGATGGAAGGTTTCCACATGCCTAAATTCAGCTTCCAAGAGTTCTGTATTAGAAGTGATGTGGAAGTTTCCTCTTCATATTCACTGTACACATAGGTGTAAGTCAGAATGCTAACTTGTAATTAGTGCAGCCATTCAACAATCCTACTCAGTTTATTTTCTATTTAGTGTTTATTTAAAATTAAAATGATCCATTCTATATCTTTATGATGAAAAATGTCTTCTGGAAAATAGTCACTAGCAAGCTTATGGATAGATGAGTGCTTAGTTTATAGCTTTCCTTTCAACATCTGCTTCAAAAAATGATTCTTTAACTAAAGAGGCCTTGCTCATCTTGTCATGGGATTTTCTATCTTTCTCTTTTTTTTCAAGTGCCTGTAATTACTGAATGCAATATACTCACTTAACCTTTTCAATGTGTTAACTATTGCTTTATCTGTCTTAACAGATGGAAGCTGATTTTGCTCTACTTGAATTTTGTAAATTTATGCTACCCTGATCTGCTTTGCAAGAACTATTGAACTTTTGCTGGATAAGATAACTTAGATCTTTGTTAATTCCAGAGAATAATTAGATTCCTTCTAAGTGGAAACCTTGGACAGGTATATGATGTTTAGAAGTATAAAAGCTGTTCAAGAATCATTATCATATCAATGCAATTGTAAAATAGAAATATGCCAGGTAATAGAGCAGTTATAAAACAGCCTGAGCTGTTTCTGCAAGATACATGCTGATCTCAGACTACAACAAATAATCTCCTGTTACTTATATGACCTTTTATTTGAGTGCAAATGTTTCACTCTGTGACCCACTTTTCCCACTTTATTAATTCAAAAAATACAATAGAGTTATGTGTGTGAACAAAAGCCAGTTTGGATGAATGTCACAGGCCCATTGCTTGGGTTGCCAGGGAAATTGTCCCTTTTGTGAGCACACGTTCTGAGAACATGTTATGTTTGATGATTGCATCCATTTGCTTTGTTTCCAAGTGCTAGAAATACACTACCTAAACACAGCCTTAATTTATCTATGCTTACCTATCCTTTATCCACCAGAAACTTCTCCGTCTCATACAATCAACCAACCTACTTAAATGCTCTGACAGTCTGAACATGTATGTGCATAGATTTATTAAGCTCTAGGTGGCCATTTGAGCACTTCCTATACATACTCCCAAGTGATAGTGGGTGCCTGTTTGCTGTCTACTGATTTACTGAGACTCGAGGTACTTAACTTATTCCTTAGTCTCTGGAGTTTGTCTGCAAAGTCATTGTAAGGTCATGTCTAATAACAGCTTTCTTGAGATGGCAGACACTTGTTGCTGATATTTTACTCTTTGTATAATGCTTCAGTTGTTTATGGTAGGAGATACAGAACTGGACTTCCAGATATACTTTCTGAGGGAGCTGGATGATCAATTTATACTGGTAATCCTACACTCTTCCTCTTTCTTTCAATTTCTATCAATGAAAAGGGATTAATATTATTGTATTTTCTTTATCTTTTCATGGTTTATACATTTTTGAATGATTAAATTTTTTAATCACAGGACAGAATTTGAAGTAGAGACATAATGCAAATATTAAGTTATGGCAATGACATATTACTCTTAAGTTTTTAGTTTCAAATTCAAAGGAAACTCCTATAAGCATAATATTACTTATGGAACTTAAATGACAGCAAAAGCTAGATTACTGTGAAAATACAGTAATTTATGTCTTTTACCCAGAAGCAAGCCATGTAGTAGCTTGATTTTTATGCTATACTTAGTTGTCATATGCTGTTTTGAAACCAAGTGAGAGATACTCTATGTGCTCTGGCTTTAGCCTATGTAATCTTAGCATAGGCTAATGTGTATGACACAGTGCATACTATAAATCAATGTAAAACTCCATGAAGTAGATGCATCTCTTTGTTATAGGAGTTCTTACTGTATTCATATCATTCCAAAATTCACACTCAGAATAAAGAATATTCTCATTAAAAAAGAAAGGCAAAATATGGTACTAGTAAGACAGAGATTTTGTCTGCATGTTTAAGTGTGTGTATAGGGGAGACTAAGAAAAATAGAATCATAGAATGTTTTGGGTTGGAAGAAACCTTTAAAGGACATCTAGTCCAACCTCCAGTAGGTGGATATAAATTTAACCCTTAATATTTAAACTTGCAGAAGCATTTTAAATACTTCAAAATGTAACAATCCAGTCTGGAAATTTTGTTTCAGTGAAGTCAAAATCTCCTTGAAGTGCAGTAGTCTTAACATTTGAACTTAAATTTTAGTAGCAAGAGGATTGTCAGACAACTACTTTTGTTCTTTAGTAGGGAATTACATTTCAAAACATAACCCCACAGTATATTTGATATAGAATTTCAAGCATGAGAAGCAGAATGAAGTTTCCAAGTAATATCCCATAGCAAGGAGTTTTGTTTTGACAGCACCATGATGGGAAACAGATTCACAAAGCAAATGTCATGAAAAGTTTCTTTGATAATTCTGGAATGCAAAGAGTCAAAAAACCCCAAAAGATTTCATAATTTCTCATCCATCAGTGAGAAAACCTTAAGGCTGATGCAAGTTGATGAACCAAGATTTAATGTAATATGGTCAATTCATTTTGTACTGATTACAGTCCAAGCAGCTGCATCTTACCCTGTCAGTTATACTTCTCAGAAGGGTGAACTATTTCTGGAGAAGAGAGACATATTATCAGATGGATTAAAACATATGCATTATGACAGGCAAAAAATAAGGACAAACTGGAAATGTCAAAATGAAATAAAATGAAGAAAACCCCTTGGTTAGCTGCTTACATTTATTACCAAGAAAAGTTTTCAAAGACTTAGAAACTAGATTAACATTGAAAAAAGCTGTAAGAGCATTTTTCAAAATACAGTGTGTTTTTAGTTTTTATATCTAGGACCTATAATATCAATAATGAATAACACAGGATGCTTTTAGAAATATGTAGATGTTTTCTAACTCTACTCTCAGTAGCCCAGTGCTTGACTAATATATTTTTAAAAAACTTTCTGTTAAGTGTTCATCATCAATATTCTCTTGTCCTTCTTTTCAGAGGAAGTTGCTTTGTTCTTTTAGTTGCTTTGTTCTTTAGTTTTGTTAAGCTAGCCATGCTGTGATATTCTATCCCTTCCATTATTTATTCAAATGAATAAGAAAGCAAAACAGGGATTAATTCTCAACACTGAAACTATAAAGTGGAGAAGAAGCCTGAGGAGCAGAGAAGTTAGAATGTTTTTAAATGATTTAAGCTGGATCTTCCCATCATCTCCCTGTAAATGTCCCCAACTGGTATGTGTTTGACTTAGATTGATAACAATACACATAACCCTTCAGTTATGGCTTCCCTGCAGTGTAGATAAAGTGATACCTTCTATCAAAATAAAAAATAGATTGTGTTAGAAGAGTAAATAGTGGGGAAGCTTTGGACTCAGGAGTCACTTTTTCTTTATGGAAACACAGAACAATAAACACAGACTTGGGATAAAAAATGAAGGCCTGATTTTATATTCCTGATTGAAGAAACTCTTCTGTTGTGTTTGCTGAGATTGTTCCCTCAGACACAAATTAAATATCAGGACACTTTCTGGTCTGTTCTTCTGTTTTACAGGACTACAATAGTGCTGAACAGGGACAATCATTAAAACAAATTAAAAAAAATCCAACCAAACAAACAAAAAATCAGAAAAATCATAAGGTCCCTTGGAAAAATAAGGGGTTTTGTTTGCTTGCTTGTTTGTTGTTTTTTCCTTTAGAATAGAATGCTCTGGTCAGGTCTCAGATAGCTAACTTCCAAATCTGTGGCCCTTCTGAAAACAGCTCTTGAAAACTGTCATAGGTATGTTTTTCAAATACAAATGAGGAACTCATTTTCTCTATGATTTGACTGAGCTCTGTGTGTTCTTTTCTTGCAGAAGTCATCAGTAAAGAAGGCATACCAAAAATCATTTTTTATTTTATGTGATAGCCTCTGTTATTTTGTTTTTAAGTCCAGGCTTGTGCTATCAGAGGGAATGAACGTTGCTTTTAAAGGCATTCATTAAATTTGACAACTTCTTTTATTCAGATACATGTCAACTACTCACTGGTCAAGTCAACCTACTTCCACATTGGACCATTTACAGTGGTTTTAAGTTCTGTTGAAGAGAATTGTTTCCCTCCAAAATATATCATGAGCTCCAACTAAGGAGCTAAGATCAAATCAGCTATTTTAGGTAGAGAATCATGCAGAGGATTTACATCTCTTGTTCTATTTCTTTATTTGTTATTTTAATGAATTTGGTATGCTTTGTTTACCATTTTAATGTAAATAATTTTCAGTTAAGAGTCATGAAACATTTATTACAAAATGGGATCTTCTAAAGACAGGACATTTTTATGGTCTTGACTGTGTGTGAAAACAGATACAGATTTGTTTGTTCAGTAGAGAGTGTCATAATAATACCTTGTAGATGGTTTCTTTAAGCTAGTATAGGAGCTAGTACTTTCTCATTTCTCAAGAAAAGAATATAGATTTTTCCACCCCCTCTTTCTTACAGCCCTGGTCAATGTTCTTGTGCAAGATATCCTGGTATTCTCTTCCTTTCCATTGTTACATGTGGCTACATAAAATTATTTGTTTACATGTTAGGAATAGATTATCATACAAAAAAAACAGGATTAAGGCTGAAAATGAAAAGATGAAGGTTTTTCATCTGACACAATTTTTTAAGAATGTAGAGATTTACAAATATTAATTCACACTAATATATCTTTTAACATGTGCTGTTGGAAGACAGATGTTGTTCTGCATTGACATAGAGTGGCATAGACCTTAACTAAGTCAAAAGACTTAAATATATTCTTAAACTTCATCATCCTGAGCCTGGGGAAAACCAATTCCCTTTATCTATCCATTGGTAACATCAGGATTGGATCCAGCTTCAATATGGTCAGCACAACTGCTCAGCTGTAAGGTTACTGCCATGTCACATCCCTGCATGGTGCCCAAGGACATGTTGATGGGTTGGCTACAGCCCCAGAATCTTACCTTCACCTCAGCAAATCTGTCCTGAACTGTCACTGAGAATTGTACATCAATATGTCCTCCTCTGCCTAATGACTATTCTTCCAGCCAGATCTTTACAGTGATTTTATTAAGCAATCATGATGTGTTTTGTAAGCAGTATTGAACTTTCTCTAGCTGAAATTGTTTTTTTCCTTTATTAATTCCATAGAAATTATTTATATTATTGCAATCCTTGAGCAAGTGCTTTGGGTGAAGTTAACAAATAAAGTTCTTGAGTCATTAGTCAGCTAAATGCAGCATAACAATACAAGTAAATGTAGAAATATACTGTGTAACTAACCAAGCATAAAATAATTTGGTTTGCTTCTAAGAAACTATCCACCTGACAAAGTATTCTGGCTGTACCTGCAGTGGACTGTTGATGACTTATTCACATTGTGAACAGGCTTTCCTCTAGGAAAATCTGTAATGCTCATTGCTATTCCATCCCAGAAGAGGTAATGGCTGAAAAACAGTCAATAATTATTCAAGTGGTGCACTTCAGGCTACTAGGATGAAAATGGAATGAAAATAAACAAATATGTAGCTATGTATTCAACAGCTTAAACACAATATTTGAATACTCCTATAAGCTTACATGTCATTCTGCTCTCTCCTCCTTAATTCTGACATATTGGAGACATAAACACTGTTGAAGAGGAGTGGATCAAGAAAAGCTGGATGAGATGCAAAATATATCCAGACAGATTTCAGAGGAAAAAGATAAAACTTGAAAGTGAGATGGTGAAGACAGATGAATATTCTAAATCACAAGTTGAGACCAAATTTTTCTGTCAGGGGAAAATGGATCCAGTCTAGCAACCCAACAAAGATGTTTCAGAAATAAAAATATACTAAATAAGTATGCCTGTGCTATAAACTTCCATTAAAAAATTCTTTATTTTTGCTTTCTTTTCCCTTTCTCTACTATGACAAAGAGGTGGAAAAGTGAATACTTTCATCATGAAAATAACCAAATTTGAGTCAAAAATTTAGAACCAGAAATATACACCAACATTTTGCCCAAACCCACACTTAAGATGTGCATTTGATCCCACTGCTACCATGTCTTTGAGTCAGAAATCAGTCTTCCTTTCTATTCATCAGCATCTTAGCTGGGATGTTCAGTGAAGGATTTCCAACTGGAAGCTGTGGAAAGTCTTTTACAATGCTGGCATCCAACATATTCCCCCAACCCCAAAACACTGAAAAAACTTATTGGAAAAGTGAAAGGAGCCTAGACTTGATTTCATTCACTGGTAGATACTTTATGCATATGACTATCAAACTAGGACAGTTTGCATCACATAAAAGGTAAAACTAGCTTCATTAAGCAGGGTCAAAGAGGTTGTAGTGATGACATGAGTTAACAAAATTAGCTGAACATTTTTAGAGGAAAAAAACCCTCTTTAGCAGAAAATGTTGATTCATCAAAAGAGAAACTTAAGCAATTTAGTTATATTCAGTAGAAAACTCTCTGGTTTCCTCACAGATATTCTTCCCAGCTTTCATACCGTGGCCTTTAGACAAATGCTTAACTCTTTTGCAATTCTGAGAATCACAGAATGAGTCATTGCCATGTAGCAGAGGGGAAAAATCTCTCTAAAATTCCACTTACATTTCAACATAGTCTGGGATAAAAATACTAAAAGAGAAAAAAATTCCACAGATATCATTTTGACATTTCCAAACTGGAATGATTCAAATGAATGCTGTTAAAGATCTCAACATTTTTAATTTTTCATTCTCATATTTTTTAACATTCTGTTTCAAAATATCATTATAATTTCAAAATATCATTGTTTTTAAATGGCCCCAGAAAAAAAAAAGGATTATAGGTAAAGATCTACAACAAAAACCCCAAAATAAAACATTTCTATCAAACAAAGATCAAAGAAAATGTTTCCGTTTGACAAATGTGACTTTAGTGACCTTTAGAGTCTCTGTGAAAACTTGATAGAATTCTCTTTTTCAACCCGAGTATTTTCACAACTTTTTTCTCCCATTTTTCATAAGTGAAAAAAAATCCAACCCAAAACAAAACAAAAAGTCCAGTACTTGCTCCATGTATTAAGGAGTGCATGGCAAGATTTGAGACAAGTAGGAGTGGTGTTTCAGGGGTGGCTTCTATAAGAAAAAGCTGGAGCTAACCCATGCCAGACTCTAGCTTTTCCAGCCAGCTCTAATAGACCTACGACAGAGCACATGGCTAAGACCCTAAGCCAAAGTGGTGGTACCTCAGGAAGTATGTATTTAATAGAGAGCTTCAGTAAAAGAGTGGACAAGCAGAGATGCAGGAGGGAAGAAAAGGTGAAAAAGATCAGAGGGAAGTCTGAGGTCAGAGAAGGAGAAGGAGAAGGAGAAGGAGAAGGAGAAGGAGAAGGAGAAGGAGAAGGAGAAGGAGAAGGAGAAGGAGAAGGAGAAGCTCCAGGCACCAGAGCAGAGATTCCCTGCAGGCCCTAGAAGACCCATGCTGGAGCAGGGGAATAGTGTAAGGAGTGAGGAGGGGCAGAGAGGAGCTGTTATGGAACCAGTACTCCTCAGTCCTCCAGCCTGGTGCACCACTCAGGGACAGTGGCAGTCAGTGGAATCTACAAGAAAGGAAAGAACCTGAGCCTGAGAAAACAAGGAGGAAAGGTGAGTTTAAGTGTTTGGGTTTATGTTTGGGGTTATTTATTATTTTTCATCCCTCAAATCTATTTTATTTGGTAATATCTTTTTTCCCCCTCAAGACAAGTCTGTTTCCCATGACAGCAATCTCCCTGTCTATTTTGACCCAGAACCTTTATATTCTTTTTTCTCCCTATGTCCTTCTGAGGGCAGGGAATAATTCAACAGCTGGGTGGGCATTTAGCTGATAGCTAAGGCTATCCTATCACACAGGTCTATTTAAAGGATTAATTACTCTTAAAGGAAGAAAAGAAAAATCTTTTTTGAAATATTGCTCAGGGAAGGTAAAATGCACAAAATCTTTAGTATATGTTGACATATTTTGTCAATTTGAAGAATAAAATTCAGACACTATGCAGAGTGCATTCCTAACATGGAGAGCAGAGTGGAGCTGCTTGCATCCAAAGGAGTCTGGGCTTTTTGTCACTTCTCTGGAGCTGTCCTGTAAAACATGTTCATGCTATATACCTGTACTCAGGACCAAGCTGTGTATTATATTGTGCTTTCAGAAAACTAAATAATCACAAAGAACTAATTTTCCCTTTCTTTTCCTTCAATACATGAATCCAGCAGCCACTTTAACAGGTATCCTTCCCTCTTTTTTTTCTCTGCAGAGAAAGTCTTAGAAGTGTGAGATCATAACAATGAAGAGGATTCAGTGCTTAACTGGTATGATATCAACAAACCTGACTCTGAGTAGAAGGGGTAGAAAGGCAATAATAAAATACATATTCCCTGCCTTTTTTTCACATTCCTTTGATTAGAAAATATGGCCAGAAATTTTCATAATTATTTGATACAAAAATAAATAGCTTGTGCCCTCTACTGTGAAAATCTAAGTTCTATCTTTTGAACCAGCTCACATCTCTTCTTTGTGGGCCAGGTTGGGTGTTTGCATACAGTAACACAGTATAAATTATGCAGGGATAATGATTCAAGAACTCAGGAAAGACTTTAAAAAACTTACTGTCTGCAAGGCACACCTGTGCTTCTTTACTTATTAATATGCATTTCTTTGTTTCTACATTTATATTTAGAACATTGGAAAGGGCAGGTTGGGAGAAGATGATACCAATAAAAGTTACAAAAATAAGTGGAGAAAGGTTTTAAAATAAGCACAAAGCAAAATCTTCAAAGCAAGTAATGCAAATCCAGAATTTAAAGTGGAAATCTCTACAGTTATATAGACTTTGGTCTCCACTAAACAGCTATGAGTGCTTCTTCCAAGGGAAGAAGTGTTTTCAAAAGGGAATGATGAGATTTCTGCTTCTGAAATACTTTAAGCCTGACATGCATTTTTACACACCCAGCAAAGGAATAGCGATTGTCGTAATCTGCAAGGAGAGATTCCTGCTCCTATACTTGAGTGGTTAGCAACAACTTGGCAAATAGTTTCTAGATGATACTGATATGGGAGGTTAAAGTTGTCTTGCCTTAGAGCTTAGGAGGTTTTGTTAGTTTTTGATAAGAGTTAAATCTGTTCACAGTGAGGAGTTACGGAAATAAAGGGCAGGAAATGTTTAAGAAAGAGAATATATTTCCTTTTTGTACATATAAGCATTCAGCCTGCCCAGAGAACTGCAGAATGTTGCAAGTGCCAGGTAAAATGTGTTGAACACAAGAGTCTGACTCTGCACTAATGAAACTGCCAAGCTGCTGAATTACTCCTGCCTAGGAATACTCTTTTGGGCACTGTAAAAATTATAAATGATAAGCGCAGCAGAAGTGATACATATAAGGGGAGCTCTGAGTGATGCACCACGTCTGATATGCTGAGGATGGCACATTATCATGGCTTGCTAAACACCCAGAGTTTCTGCCTACTGCTCTGCTTAGCTACTGGCCATATGAAGAAGTAAGGAAGCAATAACCTGGGGAATCTGTATGCACAGGGTGCACAGAATGGTACCCAGGTCTTCACCTTGCCAATGCACATCATGCTGAAATGACACAAACCAAAATATCACTCCTCGTGAAACTAATTTCAGGAAAGGGTAAAGTAGTATTAAGTATTTGGATCTCCTTTATTCAAATACAGTTCAATGTCAGATAGGCAAGTATATTTTCCTCTGGTAATGACCCTCAAATTTTGTTTGCTAGAAAACCCAATTTCCCAAATTTTTCTTACTTTATTTAATTGTAAGTTTTCTATTTTAAAATATATATATATAAGGCAGAAAAGCTCTAACATCTTCACATCAGAAGTTAGAAGATATATATTAAAAATCTCAAATGCCAATGCCTACACATTCAAAACCTGTTTCCTAACTCTAGAAGTCCCTACATTTACACTTTAAAGTTGCTGAAGAGCCTTAAATGTCTACTCAAAACTGCTGAGATCTAGGGAGCACTGAACAGATAAGGCTCTGCTTCATATCTCAGCTCTGTCAGTCTGTAAAACCAAGATAATTTCCTCTCTGAATTGCCCATCTGAGACTGACTCATCTGACTTCTCAGATCATGCCTATTGGGTTGAACCTCCTAGAAACTACTGGTGGAAGATGTTGTATTCCCTTTTGCAGTCTCCAGTTTTTACATTGGAGTTTACTGGTTGGAGCATGCACCCTCTAACCCTCAGACCCTGTCTGTGTTTTCTCACTGCTGTAGGGATCTGAACCTATATCACCAGAACCATCTGTTAACTGATAGGCTCTTTGGTATTCAAACCAGGTCTCCTCAAGTCCATCTGTTTAAAAATGTTCTGCTTATACTAAAGTTTTGCAATATTTATGGAGCAAGAATTGGAATTTCATTCTCTTTCACTCTAGCTTACTAATTACCACCAGCCTATGACTAAATTCACCATTTAATACTGAATAGGCAGTTCTACTTGCTCAGCATGTCTTAACACATCAAGCTTGTGGTCTTTATTAAGCATCCAAATATTTAGAAATCTGATCATAAAACACCTGAGGTGGAATTTATGTGACCAAATATAGGCAGGTAAGCTGTCTTTTTTGTCAGAGAGGAGCAAACACTTTTAGTGTAAGTATCCTACCCTTAGATGACCATCTATACTTGGTCAGAAGAATATCAACCTAAAAGAACTTTTCTCTGTCCTTGGATTGTAAAGAGTATCTGGAGTGATCAGCTCACCAGTAGGTGACTGGTTTGCAGATATCTAAGTTTCAGTGAGGTAAATTCCACCACTTTCAGTATCCATTTTTTTTAAAGTATCTAATATTAAAACCTTTATGGAATTTTTTTTTCCTGAATTATTTGAACAGCTATAAAAAAAATTGTCTTAAAATTTGCCAAGTGCATACATGTTTCTTCAAGAGTTTTGCCTCACACAAGAAAGAAGGACAGCAGTTATTTTTTCCTTAACAAGATAAATGTATTAGTGCCTACATGTAAGTTTTCCATTTATATGCCCCACTTTTAGTACTGTGGGTGTGTGTGGGTGGTGGTTGGGTTGGTCTAGTGAAGAGAGGTTAGGAGTTGCCCCATGTTGGATACAACTGGTTCCAGAAGGCTCCAATACACCCTTTGCAGGGCACAGCTGAGCCCACCAGCCAAGATGGTGGCACCTCAGACAAAACACATTTTAGAAAGGGTAAAATGCTCTACAGCAATGTGAGGGTTGAGGGAAAATGTGTGTGAAATAGCCCTGCAGACACCAAGGTGAAATACGAAGGAGCTGTTTCAGCCACTAGAGCAGAGACTCCTCTGCAGCCTGTGGACAAAACTATGGTGAAGCAGGTTGCCCCCCTGCAGCCCATGGAGGACCCCAGGGGAGCAGACATTCACAATGCACCCCATGGAAGACCCCACATTGGAGCAGGTAGACATGCCTTAAAGAAAGCTTCAGACTGAGGATCCCAGACTGAAGCAGGTTTTCTGGCAGGAACAGCAAGCTGTGGAAGACCTACATTGGATCAATCTGTTTCCACTGGGCCATACACATGGAAAGGACCCATGCTGGAACAGTTCCTAAAGGGCTGCATCTTCTGGGAGGAACTCATGCTGGAGAAGTTCAGGAAGGACTGTATCCCATGGGAGAGGCACCATGATGGAGCAGGGGAAGAGCATGAGGAGGAAGGAGAAGAGATGCAGTGTCATGAACTAAATGCAACCCCCATTCCTCATATTCCTCATCCCCATGTACTGCTTGTGTTAGGGAGGAAGGGATAGATTAGTTGAGAATGAAAGAGTGAAGTCAAGCCTTGGAAAAATTGGGTAGGGGGAAGTTGTTTTAGTTTTTGTCTCCACTCCTCACCATCCCACTAATTTTTTATTTGACAATAAGGTAAATTAATTTTCCCCAATTTGAATCTGTTTTGCCTGTGATGATAATTGGTGAATGGTCTTCCCATCTCAACCCATGACCCTTTTCATCTTCCCTTGTCCTTATCCTGTTGAAGATGGGGAGAGGGAGAGTAGTTGGGTGGCTGTTTGACAACCAGCCAAGGTCAGCTCACCACACCCTCAAAACATGCAAGGAGAGAGAGCCTTTTTCTATATTCTCCCAAACAAAGTAATGAGATGGTTTTGTCTGAAAGATGGAGTGTGGAGAGATGCATGGTTATATCTACATTGGCTGTCAAGCAGCATTTGGACTCTATTTGCTGTTTAGGCAGGGTTGTCTCTGCTGTTGTAGATTGCCAGATGTTTAGAGGAGAGGCAGGTCAATCATGAGATACAGTTTAAGGGCAGAGCAGACCAAGGCAGAAGGATACAGGCACAAATCATCAAAGAATTTAGGGCAGAGATATGCCTTTTTTTTTTTTTTACAAGAACATTAATAGCTTTCCACTAACTGCAATACCATGACAATACCTTATAGGCATGATTGGATTCTGTGGTTGTAAGCAATCCTCCAAATGTGCATTGACAGCACTGATGAATATTTATAAGGAATGATAATAAAAATAGCAGCAAGGTAGACACTATAATCTAATAAAATGTTTTCTTCTGAATGTGTGTTCTGTGCTGGTTTTCCCCTTCATTTTGGTTTCTCAATTAAAAAAAAATAAAAAGTAAAAAAGAAATTGTGACTGAAAGTGTTTTCTCTTTTTTACTTTTCTTCTTTACTTGTTTAAGAGTTGAGCTAAGAGGAAAATTTTACCTAAACACTTTTACTTCTTCACAGAACTGAACTGATAATTTAGCTATTTAAATACAATTGATAGGACAGCACACTTAAGTATAAAGCTTGACAACTTAACACAACAATGAAAGAGGCCTGGCTCAGTGTCAAAATACTGAGATCATCAGCTGGTGGAAATAAGCAGCATTTGTTGGGCTCAGTGGGACAATGCTAATTTTCACCAGCTGAAGCTCTATTTCTCTATATTTACTTAAAGATTTACTTTAATATGGTTCCTTTGTCATGCTCACTGGCATGCATGCTCATGCCTAATGTGGGCACTGCTGCAAAAAGGATGTATTGTGCCATTCAATGAAATGTTTAAGCAAACCACCTGCAGCCCATCCTTAGTTAGCAATGTAGGTGGAAGTGCTGAATCCCACAAGGAAGGCTGCCTAGCTTTTCCATCCCTCAGCAAACCAGGTTCTAAAATGTAGGTTTCTGTGTAACTGCTGCTGAGCTATTGCATACACACTCACTGTGCAGTCAGTGCTTCTGATAATTCAAAACTGCAAACTGCTTTGAGGGTTCTTGGAGCTGATGAAGGGTGCAATAGAAAACCTAATTCTCTTTTGTTCAGTTTGTGAAACTGAGTTATACTTGACAGTGTGGAAGAAAATATTTTTGTATGTTTTTGGACTAACTCTTGTGAGCAGTTTTTGTGCTGTTTCAAAGTAATTTAGCTCTGGGGAGGGAACAGAAGCAATGATCATCCTTCCAGGATAGAAATTAATAGGACCAGTATTGATCAGCCACAGCTCTTTACACAGAACTCTGGTCAGAGTCAAATGTAACACTTCTTCACATCTGCCTTTGATTTTTCTCTGGAGGATTTCATCTGAGGATGTGCCAGTTGCAGGATGCTTGTCATCTAAATCTATCCATCAGAAAGAAAAAAAAAAAAAAGAGGAAGGAAAAAAAAGGAAGAACAAAAAAAGAACCCAAAATCATCTTGATAACTAAAATTGCTGTGGGGAAAGAAAAACATGTAAAAGTCAAAAGGGAAGTTCTTGTATTTCCCACTTATAAAGAAATACCTACTCTTTCCTTGATATCCTCTAAGAAGGAAGAAATAGAAATACAAAGTACAAACTCCAAACCCATCCATTTACTGTTATTGTTACAGGAAGTGTTTCATAATCACACCAGTGCTACTGAACAAAGATTTACTTGTTTATTTTTATTATAGGAATAAGCTGAAGTAGTTGTTACAAGGTACTCCTGGAAATGATCTTATATTTGCAGCATTGGAATTAATAGCCACTTAAAAGTGTATTCCCATTTCCCAGAAGTCAAATTGAGTTTTGATGATGGTTTCACTGGAAGCAGGACCAGCTTCTGAATAAACCATAAGGGAACAGCAGGAAATAAGTAGGATATATGGGGTTACACTGTCGTTCTGTCTAGCTCAATATTTTGTTTTAAATGGTGGGAAATAAAAGATGCTTATAGGAGGCAAAAAAACCCCAGGGTCTTGTGGTTAAATTGTTAAAAAATCATGTCTCAGTATCTCACAACTGGAAAGGCAGAAACTCCTTATTTGAGAGAGAATTAGTATCATGGACATATTTAAATGTGGAAACAAAGATAGACTAGACTGTGCAGAGCTGTTATTAATCTCTAGTTTCAACTGAAGGCTCAAGAAATGGGAAATAAATGTTGTGACCTTATTTCAAACTCTTTTGAAGTCTCCTAGAGCAGCACTGCTCTTCAGAGTGGTTTCATCTGCAGTTATCAGTAGATCAAGACAGGGATAGCAGGTCTGTTGCCTTGTCTGGATAAGAAGCCATTGGTAGAGTTTGTTTAGAGGAAAACTTCATAGCACACTTCTATTTTGCTAGCACCATATTCAATTATACAGAGAGATAAGGGAAACCAGTCTGAGTTCAGCTCAAGCTGAAGAGTTTAGATATAAAATATAGGTGGAAAGAATAAAAAATCTCTAACTCACCCTTTTACTTTTCTAAGACTCAAGGAAGCAATACTGGTTCTCAAGTAAAAAATAAAGGGTTTACCACAACAGTTTCAAGGGACTAACACAACAGCTGCGTCTCAGCACTGTATGTTCTACAGTGAAATGGGCCAACTGCATCTGACCCTCAGTCTAGACATATACTGACAGTGGCACTCTCACCTACTGCACAGCTTAGGGAATCACACTGCTCTTAGAGCTCCAAGCTTTTTAGTCGGAATCCACTGGCAGCTGAAGGAAAAAAGGATGTGTATCCTTGAGAATCTGACTTTGGATATTCAACATGAACAATGCTGTCAGCCAGCAGATATATATCAATAAACACAAGTTTGGGAATGACTCACATATGTAACTGGTTACAGTAAGTGGTGTCAATAACTCCATAAAGAGAGTTAAGAGATCACCAAGTAACTAAGGAAAAACCCAAACATCTCTATGTTCCTAATGAAAAAAAAAATGTTATTGCTATAATGGTGTTTTAGTACAGAAACAGTATTTTCTATGAAACACTGGCAAATATATGTTAATATGTCTTGCAAAATAAAGCAGGTAAATTCTGTTTACCTGCTTTTATCCAGGGCTGTATTACTTGAAATACATTAATAAGTTTGAGATAGTTTCCAAGGCAGTGCCATATAAAACTTCAAGGAGAATTAATACTTGTTAACTGTATTTAATTTCAGGTGTTCAGCTGAGATCAGAGTCCAGTCTCTGGACTTTCTCTAAATCAAAGGGTAGACATTCCTATAAAATATTTCCTTATAGGAATATAAGTAGCATTATGATAGAGGAGGTTTTCTAACATGAGGATATAACTTGATAGAGGAGGCTTTTCTTACAGACACGAATTTATTTTGATAAGATAATACTATGTAAGGGCAGAGTGTTGGCCTTAAAAGTGTAAGCAGTGCCTTCATGTTAGACCTAAGGTACTGGAAGAGTAGATGGATACTTTAAAGGATCTGAGCAGTGGATGTTGTTTAAAATTCTATGTGAATTGCAGTTCTCATGCATCGGCAGATGCCCAAACATGCAGGAAAACTGCATGCTGCTGGGGAGGGTGTGTGGGGGTCGTGCTACAGGAATTGTTCCTTTAGCAATTTTCTGGTTATCAAAATCAAAAGATTTTAATATCTTTAGATTTATTAGGGCTGGTTTCTGCTTGAGAATTTCTTAGCTGAATTCCAAATGTCTAGTGAAATACACCCAGGCCTACTAATAACAGTCACCAAGGATACACAGAGATTTAATGCAGTGTTTGCAGAGCTGGGAGTAATGGCTGTCAGACTGAGCTAGTGCAGTTACAGTACTTCATTAGCTCATTTGGAAGATCAGTGATTTTAGAGCAGATGGTTTCTAAACTGTACCTAGATCTTTCCACTACCCCATCCTTTTTTTTTCTTCAGGTATGGTGAGACAGAGAATGTTTACAATTAAATATATATTTATTATGTGTAAAAGGAAAACATTCCTCTTCAAATCCTCTTGAAAGAGTATATCTGTATATATGGGGAATTTGATTTTTTCTGTGTTATTTTGGGACATATTTCAGTTTGGTGAAACCTGTGTTGCTGCTGAGGGTAACTTGTTGGAATGCACTAATGCAGAACTGTGTAGCTCAGATGATCTTTTTAAAAGAACAGTCATTTGCCAGCTGAGCCTTTACAGATAGTAAGTAGAAAAGTTTGTAGCATGTTGGTTTACACAGCTTTTAATTTTTACTTATAGCTTTTTACTTTTCAAAGGAGACTAAAAGTTACAGAAACAAATCATAAATACTAGTCTTGATAACCACAAGGATGGAGCTGCCTTTTTTAACCTCCTGTGCTAACAATACAAATGGATTTGGGTTTTGTGTCTGGTGTGGTGACACAGCAGTATGAGGGACTCATGACCTGGCTGATGTAAGCTGCCCCATCCTGCCTATGAGCTTTCATCCTGGGCATGGGCAGAAGTCACCGTAACAGCAAGGGTTGCTAGTGGACCAGAGCTTGCTGGGATCAAACTGTGCAATAAAACAACAACAAGAAAACTAGAAGGGAGTTTCAGTGTTTCCTACAAAAGGAAGATTTTTGGGAACCAGCTTGCCTGCCCTCCTCACAGGTCCCAACCTAAGTGTCCCCAGCCACGTATGAGGATATAACAAAGGACAGTATGTATTCTGCAGCAGAGCAGAGACAATAGGAACAACTGATTGAATATAAAAAGTTTCTGTTTTATCCTTTCACTTACTTCCACTAATCAGTGCTGGGCAAAACTCAAAGGATTTTGGTTAGGTGCTTACATCAATGTCATTCACTCATTCCCCAAACCTTCACCAGCCCCTTATCATTCCTTCATCTATTCTCAGGTCCTTTTTTGTTTTTCAGTGCTTGATCCCCCCAAAAGATATTAAAACTAGGGGGAGTACATAACTTCTGAATTTACTTTCACAGTGATAGACCTCTTAAAGCACAGAGTAAGTGGGACAGAGCTCAGAAAGTAACTTGTGCTTGTGTGATTTCAGGATAACCAGTCATGGGCTTATGCACTAATATCCTCACTGTCCTGTTGTTCTTCATGTCACTGGCTGCCAGCATCACTATACTTCATTTACTGTGCAGTAAAACTGGGAATCACACAGATTAAAAACTATTGCTCTCAAGTCTTGATATCCTACTCATTTCCTGTCAGCCTGCTGATATAACTGATCCAGAAGGCACTTTTCATTAAGAGCTACAGTAAGAAAATATCTTAACACTGGATTTGAATTTTCATGATAAACACTAGATCGAGTAACCTCCATTACATGCCACTCAGCAGGGAAAATACACTGTGTTTGTGTCTTAGCAGATGTCTGGTGACAAATATCACTCATCTCTGTGGCAATCTTCTTATGTTAGCCTTCTTGAGACTACAGAAGAGATTAAGATTTAGAACAGAACACTTTTTCAATCTGCTTGGGAGACAGACTTCTCCATAGGTCCTTCCAGACATTCCTTTATTCAGCTGTCGGTTGCTTTTAAGTAATTTTAAAAAGCAATGATGAGGATTTGTCTCTCCCCTCCCCTTCTTATGGTGACTTTAAGCAAAGCCTTGAAAAAGCTTTGATTTGAGTAAACAGATCAGGTTTTAAAATGCATAGCAAGAACAGACATTTTAATTGTGATCTTGAAGAAGTTATTTGTACAAAGAATATAAAGATTGTCAGAGAAGCCTCTACCAATGCCTTCTTGAGGACTTTTCAGCCTAGGTCCCCATTTCTGCTGAAGTTAATTGAAAAGAGATTTCAGGACTTTGCTCCTGTCTTTTCATTAGACACTACTAAATCTGGCATCCCTAGCTTGAGGGCCTTTCTCCATTATTTATAGATCTGGTAGCTTTGCAGAGACTGGATGGATGGACTTCCATAAGCATAACTCTTTCACTCCCACCTTCCCCTTTTCAATATACATTATAAAACTTTCTGTTTCAGAAAAGACACTTAAATGTAAAGTGACAGATTCTCATAGGGAAAATGGAAAGTAATTTTATATTGGTTTTGTGGACCTTATTATCAATGTCATGAATCTTGTGTTTATTCTGTGCACAGTAACCACAGAAACATAGGATTACAAAGCTAAATGGTTGTGGTTTATACTTTGATATTCACCAATGTAAAAAACATTTTATAATATGGAATTTTGGAAAAATTAGATCCTTTTTATTTTCAAAGGGTTTTGGCTGCATTATTAACCCCTATGAATTGCTGTGGTTCTTTTGATTTCAGTGCCTTTTTCCTACAAGTTCTTATCTTTTGAGCTCATGACCTGCCACTTCTGAGATGCTGGTAAGACAAAAAGATCTTACTTGATTTCAAATATACTTCTTATTTTATAGAACACATCTGATTGTGCTCTGCCTCTCTTGTTTAACAAAGTAAAGCTTGCAACTCTTTACAATGTACTACAAGCAACTAATATATTATTAGTGAGCTTTAGTAACATAGCTTATTTTTTATGGAAGTTAAACCCAAACCCCTAAAGACAAGTAGTACTGATGGTACTCATACAACATCACAGAATTTATTTTTCTTTTTTTTTTTCTTCCAGTAATCCTCTTTGTGGGCTTAAAGAAAAAAAGATAATATCAGGGTCTTTGGTGGTTCTAGGACATTGATTGCCAAACCAAACCATTCTTCCAAATATCAGTAAACTAGGAGCAGTAGATTGCTGTGAGCTATTTTTCAGCCAAAAGGATTAGATTTGTCTCTTAGATGGCTCTGACATCTAATATAGATTTCCAATGGGTTGAGTTTTGCCAGTCATAGTTGTGACTTTGTGAGAAGACTTGCAGTTTTCTGAGGGTGGAGTATGTCCCCTGCTGGAGAACTGAAGCATGCACCTGAAGCTCTGGCACCGCAAATCTTCCTTATTAGCTGTTTCTAAGAAACCTTCAGTTGGACTCTGGAGACATACCCATGTGGTCAAATATTCTGGGACAATTTCTGTTACCACTACACAGGATAGTGACTTCTCTGTTTATTTAGGGATTGCAAAGAAGTAGGAGGTAAAAAAGGCTTAAAAAAAAAAGAAGCCTTACATCCTAGGAAGTTGTGTCATTTAGCTTTTGGTTTAGGGACATGCTAGGAAGTGATACTGTCTGGGGGACTTGCATTGTGGCTTGTATGCAGAAGCACAGAAGGACTGTGAAACAATTAAGCGAAAGGAACAAGCTGCAGTCGTTCATGAAATTCAATTTTTATTTATTTTCATAGAAGTACCAGCATTATTTATGTAAACAATACAAACTACATCTGCTATTTAGCTTTGTTTGAGATTTTCCATATCACTGAGGTTTAGGGAATATCACTTAGGGAGAAAAGCAATTTTAAGGTTATCATGTGAGTGACAAAGACATTAGTCTGACAAGATATGCTCAAGAGACCCAAGATGCAATTGTAGAATTCTTTTTGGCTCTCTCACCCATAATTTCACAGAGCTCAGTGTAATTAACACACTTCATGGGATTTAAGTAACATTTGTTGCTTCTCCATCAGAATGCAAATTTGAGAATGATATGGATCTGTACAGGAGACAGCAACAACTGTTCCCTAGGTAATAACTTGTGCACTGCTTCCTTCTGCAAGAAAAAAGGGGGAAAAAAAGAGGAGACAGATAAAGCATTACTCAGGTTTTTTTTAGGAAGTTAACATATGTTTTATAGCTGCTGCAAATGCAGAAAACAGATATACCATAAAATTAATGAAAATTAAATGGTTTATTGTCAGCTTGAAAATTTTACTAAAAGCTGTATGAAGTAATGAAATCTGCAGACTGCATGTCTGAAGGTGCATGTACCAATGGGTGTGCAAGCAGCTAACAAAAAAAGGTCAGTAGTTCAACAGCATCTGTTAATACTTAACCAGGAAGAAAACATTATAACAAAAGAGAGGGCAGTAATTACAGGGGTGCATGAGTATGTATGTGTGCATGTTTACAGAACAGAAATATATTCAGGCATTCAAATCAAGAGTCTTTTTTCTTCAGTAATAGGTTGGTGTACAATGAAGCCTAGTTACTTACCTGTCCTACATTTTATCTCAGAACACAAAAGATTAACCCAAGACTATACTGTGTAAGGAGAGATCAGATGGTCTTGACTACCTATGTTTTTCATCAGGACATTGGAAAAAATAAAAATAAATGTCACCCCATATGCAGCCTATTAGTAAATAAAGTTATGCAAATAATTAATTAGCCACTGCTGTCTTTCTCTAGAAATAACCTTCTGAGACAGGAAAGAATATCCAGATTTTAAACTTTTACTTAATCATATTTGAGTGCAATGTGAATAAATGCACAAATGCCTAATGCATGCAAAACATGTAAGGTGAATAAATGAAGTGGCATGTTCAGTACACATCAGTTTATTAATGCTTCAGGTTCTCCTTCATGTCCTTCAGACACACTATCAGCTGTTTTAAGGATGATCAGATTTATCTTCATCTGGCCTTATTTTTTCTCCTACAGATGAAATAATAAATAAATAAACCTGTACAACGAAGTATTCCTTGATATATTTGGCATGGGCTGGATGCTAAGCTGAGGAAACTCTTAAGCTGTCAACATCATAGAATGGGAGATAAAAGTAATTTACCCCAAATGTCTCTTTTTGGTTTTTTGATTTTTTTTTTACCCAACCAGACCTGAAATATTTTTGGGGTTTAAGATAACTTGAGTTATTGGTTTTCCTTTATATTTATAGTTCAAAACAAATTATTAGAAAAACTGAATTACTAAGCTGACTAAAGCTGCATGTGAAATCAAAAAGCATGTGGTGTGTCCTGGAGTACCATTGGTGCTTCTGATTTCTAAGCTGTACCATATAGTTATGTACAGAAAACTTGATTTGTCTCCTAGAAAGAATAAGTAATGAAATTTAAATGTTTTAAGAAAGGTTTCTTGTTCATAGGCAGATGGAGGCACTCAGATGAGCAGTGAAGCATCACCACTGACGTGAACACAGAAATAAACAGGAGAGGCAGACTAAAAGAGACTCAAGATATGGGTTTATCCCAATGGGAGAGATATGACACATATGCACTGTAAATAAAAACACTCAGTTCTTGATACAGCCTTATTTTCATTCAACCAGACTAAAAAGAACAGTTTCTAGTGCCTCTTTACAGATGCTCTATGCTTGGGAAGATTTTTCCTCACAACCTTTTCCTGGTCCCTATGATTGTCTGCCTCTAACCTCCTCCTCACTCTGCCCTGAATCTTATCTAAAAGTGAAATTATAGTAATTAATTCATCACACATGCAGTTCAGCTTACTGGCTACAGCTAGATTCATGCAGCATATTCCAACTGCAATACTAAATGCCTCATCTCAGTAGATTTTCAGGCCAAGGGTTGTATTGTGCATCTATACTGTGTATTAGTGGTCTGCTATATTATGTGAAATCACCTATTGCTAGGCCCTCAGAGTAGATAATTCTGAGAAATGTAATTTAATTGTGAGACACTTAAAAGATGATATCTGGAATTTAAAACCTAGCCATATCTGTATAACCACCTGAAACCCATTCCTGAAGCTCTGAGCAGCTCAATTTTCATTTACACATTTATATGGCTTTCTGACACCTGCTGCCCTATAGCTGGTGCCATAAGCAATTCACTCGTAATTTATGTAACTGAAACACTGATTTTACAACCTTACCTTAATGGGCTGTTTTGTCAAAACAGCACTGTTATCTTTTTTTGAAGAGCCTAAGAAACAACAATAATTGTGTTCATATGAAACAAATGTTGTGCACTTAGGTATTCTGGTAGTTGAGGGAGTGAAATGTTAATGAAATATGCAATTTCATGCAGTATGTGTTTTAAAATATATGGTGTGGTTTACAGTAGATGAAGTTTCAAATTACTTTCTTTATAAAAGATCTGTTCTAAGAAGTTTGTCTCTTCTTTTCTCAAATAGAATATATATTTTTCTTGTTTTGTTTTATGTATTTTATTCTTGCTAAAATGTATGCACATTTATTTTCTGTATCTGCTTGCCCTAGAATTAAAATGGCACAACTGCTACATTAAAAAGTTATGCATAAGAAGTTTTATCCAAATAAAACTCAGAAATATGAAAACATTTGCATGTTTATACTGGAAAAAGCTACACTAGAAAAAGCAAAAGTTTATGCTAGAAGAAGCAATGTACATAACCTTACTCTATGCTTCAGGTTAAATTCTGTGGTTCTTGTACAAATGCAGAACTAAATTCCAGTACCAGCAGACCTTACTTAGTCTAACAGCATTTCCTATGTGCACAAATATGCTGCCAGGCATGAACTTGCTGATCTTGACACTTTCAGTTGTGTTTAGAAGTCATGTCTGTGCTATCCAGGACTTAAAAGGATTTACACAGAACTTGAAAGTCAGTATTATCACCTACAATTATGGCCAGAAATTAATGGAAAGTTCATGGAACTGAAACTGTTTCTTTTGTCTGGCTTTGCCAACAAAGTGTCTTGGTAAATTTTGTAACTACTGAACTCTCTGAGGCCTATCTTCATGCCAGTCCTGAAAGTCCACTACATGTGGTGCACTTTGAACATCATGTATTCAGTGTATTCAGAACTGTTCTAAATCCCATGTTTTGTTAAATCTGATGAATGCAGAAACAGCCCTTGAAATGCTTTGTGGTCTTTTAAACTCGATGCAAAGCAATCAGTTTCACTCATATAAATGAAAACATGACACTAGTAAAAATCAGTTGGAGATGACTGATGTATGAGTGACAAAAGAAAATCCCTTATATCAAAATACATGGATTTTCCCACACAGGAAAAGCTGGCATGCTCATTAATAGAAGCTGCAGGTACTGCAGCAAGAAAGTAACTCAGACCTATTCACCATTTCAGTGTCTGAGAATTGGGCATACATGATTTCTAGCAAGGATCATGTACTGTTCAGGTCCCTGGAATGATCTTTTCTTGAATATATCCCTTGAAGGGCTGAAATATTCTCCTTGAGTATACTGAAAGAATGGAAACACTTCTCCCAACACATGAAAACTGACTTTGAGGCAACTGAGCTCAATGCCAGAACATGCCAGTTCCTTTATCAGGGATGTCTTATGTCCAGAGAGTGGAAGCTCCTTCAGATTTCCAGTCTCTGGAGACCAGCATGAAGATTTATAGCCTAAGAACTCACTGGAAGCCTTTCACTACTTATGAAATTCTCTCAGAAACAAATAATAACCTGCTATTAATAAATATTAACATCCTATCATCAGCTCTTTTCCCATAGCCCATCTTCATATCATGTTTCTGGAGACATTCTTCCCTTTCTGGCTGAGATTTTTCTACTATTATTTTTTTTGTTAAACAAGAATGTCTTAGAAATGAGCTGTATCACAAAGTGTGAGGTTTTCCTCAATATACTTAATTTTTTAAAATAAAAAATATTAAAATTCTTCATCTTGTACAAATGCATGATAAAATTAATCCAGTTGGCTGCACTTACTTCTGCCTTGTTGACATTATTCATTGTGTTAATCTTATATTTACCTTCTAATTCTGCTTATGTTGCCTACAGGACTACAGCTTTAAAATAGGTTTCATCAGGCAAGAAAACCAAAGCAAGTAATTGTTTCTAAAATCTTTTCAGCTTAATTCTTGTTAAAACTTGATTTGTTTTTTTCCCAGTTCATTGGCCTAAGAAGTAGTAGCAATTGGCTTATTGCTATGTAGTATTTGCAGGCTTCAATAGTAAACCTCCTTATGCACAGTTGTTCTATACCTACAGGGCAGGAAAATGGTTTATTTGAGTTGTGTATGCTTTCATAATTATTACTGAATAATTCCTTAGGTTCTTCATATACTTGTTGAAGTCATGCTTTAAAACATGCAAGAACTGACTATATACCTTTGTGTTTATATTTAAGCTTATATTTGTATTTACATCATTTACACTTTAACATTAGGAGTTATATTAATATCTATATCACATTTTTAATCATTTACATACTGTCTAAAGCAAAAAATCAAAAGCTCAGCTGTAGAAAAGTATATACTGCAAAAAGGAAACTTGGTCAGGTCTGTACATAGCTTGAATCAAGACAACACACTGACTTCATATAGAATAGAATCAGAGTATCATGTGATCATTTTGGTTGGAAGACACTTTCCACATCACCAGGTCCAACCATCAACTTAGCACTACCAAGCCACCACTAAACCATGTCCCTCAGCACCACAGCTACATTTCTTTTAAATTCTTGCAGGGATGGTGACTCTGTCACTTCCCTGGGAAGCCTGGGCTAATGCTTAACCAGTCTTTCAGTGAAGAAATGTTTCCTAATATCCAATCTAAACCTCCCTTGGCATTATTTGATTCTATTTCTTCTTGTCTTATCTGTAGTCACCTGGGAAAAGAGACTGACCCCCCACCTCCTTACAACCTACTTTCAGGTAGGTGTAGAAAGCAAGGTTTCTCCTGAGCTTCCTATTCTCCAAGCTAACCAACCCCAGTTCCCTCAGCCACTCCTCATAACACCTGTACTCTAGACCCTTCACCAGATTCATTGGTCTTCTTTGGAGGCTTTGTACACACTGCCTCTGCCTTTTTATCACCCAGCTAGTTGTGTGAGGAGCTTGTACAACCTTTCTCAATGAGTGGGACTTTCATTGCTTAAACTGATCTTTTTCTCCTGTTATTGTTTCCTGTCCTTTAGATATTTATTAATCCCCTGTCCTTCAGGTATTTATAAATCCACAGTTTGACATTCCTTCTTATAATCCATGATTGTTTAGGTTATTTAAGTCTTTTATAAAGGATTTTATCAAATGTTTTTGAAAATCAAGGCACAGTGTATCAACCAGATACAGATCACCCTTGCCTTTATGTTCATTTATTCTTTCTAAGAACTTTGGAAGTCATAATTTTCTTAACAAAATTTATTTTTATTCCTCTTCTTTTTTTTTTTTCCCCTACATTTTCCCCACATCTCTCCTGCCAAGTTTCTCTAAGGATCCTTTTAAAATAAATGACATAAAATTTGCTAACCTCTATTCTTGTCATATAGAAGCTGACTTAAGCAGTAGTGTAAGAAAGAACTATGATCAAGTGACAAGGTCATATGTGAGTTATTTAAGAACTCTTGCATATATACCCTCTTGTCTTGACAATTTGTTACTATTCATTTATCTATTTGGTCTAAAATCACTTCTATTGACACTTTAATTTAAGATAGTTCCTGCAGGTCATCTTTACAAAGAAAACAGTTACTGTGGGAACCTTCCTAAATTCTTTAGTGGTGAGTATCAATGTGAAGAACTCATTTGATTTTTCTACCATGGTCTTATCTCCTCTGAGTTCTCCTATTACACCTTCATCATCTGTCAGCTCTGGAGACTTTCAGGCAGACATCCTGCTTCTTTTGGGTTGGAAAAAAGGCTTATTATTACTTTTAATGCCTTTCACAAGCTTTTCCTCTAAATTATTTTTGCTCTTAGCTTGATTTTACATTAAAGTTTTCAGAGTTCATGGTATTCAGATCTTTCTTACATGGCTATAAATTCCACTTTTTGAGAGTTTTCATTTAAAGAGTTTCTTTATTCTGCTGCTTATCAACACCATATTTATTTTTTTTTTTATCACCATGAACTTTCCAAAATTTCCATTACACATTTAATAATTTTTTTTACTTTAAGATTCTCCTTTTAATACCTCAAGTTTTGGGTTTGGTTTAGTTTGCGTTTTTTTGGGGGGGGGAGGGGGGATTTTTTGTTTATTTTTGTTTGTTTGTTTGGGGTTTTTTGTTTGTCTTTTTTTTTTTTCCTCTAGTATCAGCCATTTTTATAGAGGTCTCCTTGTTTATAGGAATATTTGTCTATATGTGTAATTTTTAAAAAATTTTTATTCCTATAGGAAAGAAGTATTTAAATTACTATAGTCAGATGTCAGAATGGCTCTTTGGTAGTAAAAATTTCAGCAAGTTCTTACTCTGTGCTCAAATTACATAAAAAATAGCTGCTCCAAAAGGCAATCATTATAGCATCTAAAATTAGTTTTTAGAACATGTCCCAAAATTACTTTTTAAGAGTCTTCATGGGAATAATTGAGTTTTTCATTATTACTGAGTTTTCTGCCTTTGTAATCTCTCTCATCTCCCTTAGCATGTCCCAGCCAGTATACTTATCTTATTTAGGTAATTATTAACACAACCTTCCTACAATGTTCTTTCTTTTTAGACATGAAATATTCAAATCAGAGGCAATGTTTCTTGTTGATACTGTTAATTTGTTTACCTTGTTTGTCTTTATATGCACCTATACCACTGAACAAACTTTGACCTCAAATCCAAAGAGAGGACTGCGACCACACTGCTTCAAGTTGCTTCTCCTTAGGGAAAAATGCTTATGTTTACAAGGTTTACAATTTGGCCAAGGTCTTTTCTGATCCCTTTGTTCTGATCTTACAGTGTATTTTTTATTTTCATGAATTTTTCAGTTCAAAGTACCTGAGATAGCTAATGTGATGACTGTGCTGCAATATATCAGAATGAGGGTTGGAAGATGGCATAATGTGGATGGGCACATGAGGGTATTCCAGGAATACACTTGGATTTAACCTAAATCTGGATGCTACAATTTGTTTCAGTTATAAAAACAGCTGGTAGATGAAGAGCATGTAAACCCTTGAGTGAAGTTGGGAGCTAGGATGTTGAAGAGAGTAGATCTGTCTCTACATCTCTGTGACAAGGTATAGTAGCACCCACTGGCCAGTATAATCTTGGGAGCCAGCACTGTCAAAGCAATTTTTCTGTGGGAGAAATGATTTTGCAATACAGCATCCAATGGCAGTGGGCACAGTAGCAAGGATGTGGCAACAGCTAACACATACCTACGTGCACGTCCTTTGGCTTTGTTAATGTTAAGGGTGTTTATGGGATCACGTTTATGGGACTGTTTATGGGATCAGCATGTGTCTCCATTTGCTTATCTGTAGTGGGCATTTCCCTTTTTTAATTTTTTTACTTCTCAGAGCTTTGTTCTATACCTGTAATCAGTTGTGAGTATGCATGAGAGATGAGTCTTTAATGAAATAACCCCAGATACACATAGAAAAATCAGATATCCTTATATTACCTGAATTGAGAAAAAGTAAGATTTTCACTTAAATTTATACACCTAATTCTGCAGTGCTAAAGACACACTGTTAGAACCTGCAAAGCAACTGGCAGAAAAGCTCAGAACTGCTTCACTTACATCTGATTTCAGCACATCTTCTCATTTACTGACTCTGTAACAAAGACACTTCACTTCTAAGACTGTGAAAATATTTCTACATGAGTTATCATTACAAGATTACACTGTCATCTTCCTCTTGCTAAAACTGTATGATTGAGAACAGAAAGGAATCTTCCTGTACTCTTTTATATAGCTGTTTAAAGACCATGCTGAAGACATATTGCTGTAGAGCTAAATAACTTAAAATGAAATTAATGACTAAAGCAAATAAAGCCAGGAAAATAAACTGTAAATGTAGACTTACTGAAATGCAAGCATTAAATAGTAAAACAATGTCACAAAATTATATTAGGAGGTGCCCTGCTAGCAGCCTTATGGCTAGAATATAAGACAACATTAAAAAAGACAAATTCTGTTTTTCTCCAAAACTATAAGCCTCTTTTTCTTTTATTTTCCTTTCTTTTTCCTTTTCTTCTCTTGTCTTTCTCTTTTTCCTTTCTTTTCTCCTTTTCTTTTTTCTTTTCTTTTTTCTTTTTTTCTTTTCTTTTCCTTTTCTTTCCTTTTCTTTTCTCTTTCCTCTTTTCTTCTTTTCTTTTCTTTTCTTTTCTTTTCTTTTCTTTTCTTTTCTTTTCTTTTCTTTTCTTTTCTTTTCTTTTCTTTTCTTTTCTTTTCTTTTCTTTTCTTTTCTTTTCTTTTCTTTTCTTTTCTTTTCTTTTCTTTTCTTTTCTTTTCTTTTCTTTTCTTTTCTTTTCTTTTCTCTTTTCACTAAAAATACTACTTTGCAATAATCATGGGTTTGTAATGTTATCAGACAGTTCACTCACATTCAGTTCATCATGAGCCAGGTCTTCATTTCTGCTGGTAATATTGACAGAATATATAACTTTTACTTTTTTTCTTTTATTTTTCTTACTTATGTAAACTATTTTAAAACTGACATAACTAAAGATTAAAATAGAATATTTCAGATTTTTTGGAGCCCATTACCATTCCTGGAAGCTTTAATTAAATACTATAAACTTATTAGGCCAGAAATACTGGTGCATGTGTATTATGCATTTTGCCTCAGAAGACTCTCAGTGGGACAGGAATGCTATGAAAGGAGCAGATCCCCATCTGATGACACCCCAGGATCTAGTATAATGGGAAGTTTATTGTTTCATAAAAAACCCTTTGAGTTTCTCATCCAACTCAAACTTTGTATAAAAGATTCTTGTGTGGGGAAGTGAACCATCCTGACTGATCCAGCCCAGAGAAAATTCGTTATCCTTCTTATGACACTGCTGACAATTCAGAGTGGATAAAGCTTTTGTAGAGATTTTTGCTCTCTGTTTTCTGTTTTGTTTCAAAAGCTTTGTGGCACTGTTCATAGGTATCCAAGGAAATGTAAGTTGTTCCTCTGCCTTTTTGATTAACATGCTTTCTATTTTTTTTTCCAAGCACACAGTAAAAATTTTAAGCAGAATTGGTCTTACGACCCAGAACAGACCCCAGCAGGTCACACTTGATACTTCTTCCTAACCTGACACTGAACCATTAATAATTGCTCTCTGGGTTGGTTGGTGTTTTTTGTTGTTGTTGTTAATTTTTTTCTTCTCCCTAGCATTGTATTCATTTAGAAGTGACTGCATTTAATCACCATTTCTCTTGTTTCCTTATGAGAATGTCATGTGGAACCGAATCAAATGCTTTATTAAAATCAAGACATAGTATGTCCACAGCATTTCCTTTATCCACTAAGCTTGTTATCCTATCAGTGAAAGAAATGAGGTTAGTTCAGCATGATTTGTTTTTGATGAGCCCATGTTGCCTACTATTTACAAGTTATTTTCCTCTAGGTGCTTACAAATTATCTGCTTTATTAATTGTTCTACCAATTTATCAAGTATTGAGTTTATACTTACCAGTCAGTGAGGTTTTATCAAATAGTATGAAGATAACTGCCCATCTTGAACCTATTGTAAATAGAGATTTATAAAAATGCTCTGCTGCTTAATGCTTTATCTAGTCTAAGAGGGTTTTCTTTACTTTCAAAGTTAGGGATGAGTTTCAACTACAATGATATATCTATTGATATGTAATAATGCAATAAAATAACATCTGTCACAGAAAAGAACACAAAGTTAAATCTTTCTGTAATACCTCGACTGCACCACACACTGTCCATATGAGGGCCTGTCTGCATGTCAGCTACTACTTCATTTCCCTACCTTTTTGCTGAAAGTTTCTGCAACACCTGAGCTTTGACCCACAGAAATTGCTATCAGACATCAGAGTACTCATCAGGGAAATCACTGATGTATAAGGCCCAACTTCACCCTGACATGAATTGTGCCCTAAAATGCTCTACATTGATTATGAAGTGACCTAGCTTGACCTAGTCAGATATGAACATTTACCTTTGTTCTCTTTCTGAATTTCTAGTTGCTCTGCTCAAAAGTTGAATGAACTTTCACATGGGGAGATTTCTCCTGTGCAACTCAGACATAAGACAGAGTTAGCTTTGCAGCTGTGATTTTCTCCTTCATTGATTCCAGAACATTGGGAACCCAGATGTGTAGTGGATGCAACCCTTATTGGCAGTCAGATGGAATGCTGGAGTTTATACCAGTAATCAAAAATCCATTATTAAAAGGAACTGGGATTATTTCCTTAATTCCAGTGTTATCAACTGCTTGATGAAAACTCTAGGTCCTGATTTAAGTAACATTTAATTAGCACCATTGCAGAGATGTAAAACATTTCTGAAGTAAATTAAATTGCATCTGTTCAAGCTACCAGTGATTTTTGTCTTGGTCTAGGTTTTCTTAGCATAATTAGTAAAAGCTGGGTTTAGCCATCAGAATTACAAGAAGAGTTTCTGTACTATTGGTAAACTAGAGTGAGTGATACTTTCACTCTACCCAGTAGATACTTAGCAAGATTTGACAAACCCAAACTTGCTCTCTCTTTATCCAAAGAATCCCTTGCAAGAACTGCTGGAAAGTATTTAACTGTTAGAAGAAGAGATCTTCAATCTGTTATCTTGCAATGTCTTTAGGAAGAAATGTGAAAAAAAAAATCTATGGTACTGTACTCATTAGAAAACTAAGCGATTGATTTAATGCAGTCAAAAGAGCCTCAGCATTTTGGAAGCAAGACCTAACAAGGTGAAGAGCTTGAGGATGAACTATTCACAGAAAACCATATTTATTCCTACTTTTTCAGGCAAAACCAAGACATACTGGGGTTTTTTTGGTTTCTGTTGTCTTCTTTTTTTCCTTCCCCCCTTTCTCCAGAACAAACAGAGAAAAGCAATCATAAGAAACACCTCCATTATATTTTAGGGCAGTTAACCTCAGCTAACATGACCAGGCTGTCATATTCATCATATGGTTTGGGGATCTTTGGATCTATTGCATATATATGCATCTAAAGGCACACATACAGAATTTAAGCATGTCTACTACTCATCTAGATTCATATTTAATATCCAAGGAGACAAAAAGATGTAAAAGGCACAGGAACAAACCAGCCAAAGGCCAACAGACATTCTTACAACGTCACAGAACGAATCTTAATTCCACTTTTTAATAATAAAGTATTATGAATTATGAATTAAAATTGGGTTGTAAACTACTAAGGTTACTATACCCCATTCAGAATATTTTTAAATTATAAAAACTCTTACAGATCTTCTCAATATTGAAGGAATTCTTTTTGTCATTCCTATAAAAGAGATTTGGGTAGGACACCTATGTTCTTGTGTTGTCGGAGTTTCAGCTTGATCTAATGTTTGCAGCTCACCCAGGATGTGTTCCATGAACTTCTGTAACCCTGGGGCAACTGTGGCCTTACTTCTGTTGAGCAATTATTTGTGGATTTTATTTTTTTTTCTCCTTTTCATTTTTAGTATTGAGGACCATTCAGGGTTGTTAGCTCTTTTAGTATGAAAAACCAATAAAACATGAGTGGTGAAAAGTGGGGTTGAATGTAAGCCTGACATGAAAATTTTACCTCAGAATTTTTCATCAGCAGATGTGAAAGTAAACACTTCCCAGGTTTGTCTTCTCCTTTGTTTTGCTTTCTCCCTCTTGACTTACTCCTGAGGGCAGAAGAGAGGGAGAAAAATGTCATGGAATCTCTGTGTACATTCCCAGTCAATCTGCTTCTCACATGCATCAAAGACCAAACAAGAATCCAGATGCAAAGGTGTCATAAAGCTACCTTCTCTACCCATCAGTTCCTTTACCTTTACCAAGAGCTGAGTTCAACTTGTGGAAGAATCCTGTTTTATTTTTACTCCTGTAGGCTGCTTGTATTTGTCAGATTTCTTCTCCTTTCACTAGTAAGCACTGATATTGCCACTTACTTACTAAGATGAAAAAAAATCTTCTAATGTGTTTCTTAAAAGAACTGACTCTCCTCTCTTCTGCATCACTGTTGGTAACTTCCTTTGCCACAAAAAATATAAAATGCTACCAGATGAAAATTAAGTTGCTGGCAGAGTGCATCTATGACAGTTAGCATTGCAGCTCTCCAAAAATAAAATGACTGTCTGGCAAGGATTCATCCTCTTAAAAGAAAGCAAAAAAAACATAGCAAGAAATAAATGAAGGAAGAAGAAATAAAAAGTGAAAACCCCAAAAATATTGATATAATATGTAGGAAATAAGGATAATTTAAATTTTATTTGACTCAGGATGGTTTCAGTCCTAATTAGCTATTTGGGATCTACCTTTATAGATGTGGTCTTCTTTTCAGTCTGAAGAGTAGTCTCATATCCTCAGCCAACTTACAACTTCTTTATATGTTGATAGATGTCTAGATACTTGAAGTTGGTATCTATTTATCTGTAGATATTGGTACATCATAAATCCTTTAATGTATATATTACTTTGTAACCCTTTTGAGGCTATAAAAAAGAAGAGACATTAGCATCTCTCATCAGAAGGGGAAATGCTAGAATGAAGAGGTTTTTGTTTCTAGATTCAAAAGAAATAAAACACAATCTGGCTTTGGCTGCAGAAACTTTGCAATACTCTGGAAGGGAGTGAAGAGTGCACAAACTTTTTGTGCACACACAAAAATTAAATTAGCTTCCATGTCTTCTAATCATTGTTTTTTGAACTGTTTATATTTGAATAGTGTTATGTCAGTCTCTAACATGGGAAGTTTAATCTGACAAAATACAGATGTATACAGTGAATAACCTCATGAAGCCTTTACAATTATTGTAGAGAACTGGAAAGATTTATAATCAATCAATAGAATCATAGAACAAGACAAGTTGGAATAGATTTTGAAAGATTACCTGGTCTAACATTTGAGTTGTAACTTTTTTCATTTTAAACCAGATGCCCAAACTAAGTTAGATAAACCACATCCTAAAAATGCCTCTTGTTCTTCACTGCAGTACTGGATATCAGCAAATCTGGTACCTAAACCCTCCGAGACCAATACAATTTTAACACTACCAAAGAAATATTTTAACTGAAGAAGCTCACAGTCTATTTATACTACCTTAAATTTCCATAATTAATGTCTCTCCCAACTTAAATGAAAAGGCAATTTGTTATATTTGAATTTTTTTATGCTTAGAAAAAAACATGTTTAAAGCAATGGTGGGTAGCTGTGCTGGAAGTTCTCAACACAGGAAGTCCCCATGGCAATTTTTGAAGCATTAAAACTTCATTTTCCTTGTGAAAAGCCCATTTGAGTATTTTTTTAATGTTATAATAACTTTTCCCAACAGAAAATGAAGCTTTTAAGCCTTAGTAAAACATTAATAGGGGCCTTCTCTTCAGAGACATGGAGACCAAACTTTAGATGGAAGAGGTTGATTCTCCATGGCCTTGTATGTTAAACCTCACTTACAATGCCAGTGGAGTACCTGTACGCTTTTCATGTAGTGCAATTATGTTTCATATGTTCTTCAAGGTCACTTCTCACAGCTAAAAAAAAAATGAAAAAATGTTAAAAAGTGGTTTTTTGTATCTCAGACCCATTGCTGTGATCATTTGTTATTGTGTAAGTCAGTATAAAATATTGCCGAGGACAAATGTGCTGTTCCATAGTGTCTGAATTTTGTTGAAAAACTACAGAAGATCCAGAGTTGAAAACAATGAGGACCTAAGCCAATAAAGCTGATTCTTGCTTCAGTTGTATCTCTGGTCTCAGCAGAAATACTCTTTCCTTGCATAAGTGAAATAGAAAGGAAATCCACCTTTTATTACTGGCTAGAAAAGCACCAAATCTGTGAAGGTGTTGGCTACCACAGATGCACAGATAGCCTTCTAATTATTCAGATTAGCTAAAGAATTGCAGCAGGAGGATGTAAAAGATTGTTTAACTAGTCATGCCATTCTCACTGTTACCCTGCACTACTCTGTGTTGGAGGAAGTCATGTTTTTCAACAGCATGTGTCAAGAGTTTCCTACTTATGGTCCATTGTTTCTGGTGGTCTTGTAGACGTTTCTAAGGGAGCTTATTTGTTTCCTAATAACCAATCTAAACCTCCCCTGACATTACTTGAGGTCATTTCCTCTTGTCCTATAACTAGTCACCTAGGAGAAGACACTGACTCCCATCTGGCTACAGAGAGAAGGCGTCCCTTCAGCTTCCTTTTCTCCAGACTAAACAACCTCAGGGCCCTCAGTCACTCCTCACAACACTTGTGCTCCAGATCCTTCACCAGCTTCATTGTCCATTTTTGAACGTGCTCAATGGGCCCAAAAGTGAATACAGTACTACTATAGTACTACTTTAACCAGTATTCCACTGTAGTAGTATATAACCAGTATATGCCTAAGTTTTATAGGTAGAAGTCAGAAAGTATAAGCTTAGTGTCTACTTAAATGATTATTTGTCTTGTGCACCATCTAGGTTTTGAAACACTGAGTAACAGACCAACATTACCTTCAAAATTTCATGTATTACCTTGCACAACCAAAATGACAGGCTAGAATCATTAAATGGGAAAAGAAAAACAGTAAGATTGTATCCTGCCACTAGGTCAAGTAGTCTTCTTTTTAACTTTCTGTTAAGTAGTTTATCTTTCTGACCCAAAGATGTGTAGCTTCTTATGAACATTGAGAAAAGTCTGTAGGGAGTAAGGAAGTGATCATTAAAATGAAATAAATCCCTCTAAAAGAAGGACTTTTTTGTTCTTCTCATGTTAAGAAAGTATGCAAACTAATTTAGAGCCCATTTTTCTCTCACTGTAGTAAACAGGAGAATTCACATTGACTTTGGAAAGTATAACTTTGTCTCAGCTACTTTTTTTTTTTTTTAAGAATAAAAGAATTTGCTTCTTTGCATATCTGTTGTTTTCCACTGGGATAAGACTTTATTATGAAAAGTTTTGAAATTAGCTTCTTTCTATGAGACTAGTGATGAATATACATATCTGCATGCCTAATAGCTGACTCTATGAATAGGTATTTGATTCTTCTTTAAATCAAATGGTACAAATAAGAAAATTTATTGAAGTAAACACCATTTTGCCAACATAAAACTGACACAGTAGAGAATCATAGTCTCTTGGACTTAAATGGATAGATGCTTACTCTGATAAGGAACTGTATAATGTTACATTTGTGATTTATGAGCTTTTCCCACCTTATTTATGCTGGTGCAAATGGTAAAAGAAAGTGGAAGGCAAAGCAGAATGAGGATATGGTCTAGTGAGCAGCTTTCCTGTGTTCTTGTTTAAACTTCCCACAGTTTGCAGACAGTGCACATGCCAGAAATTGTTCATCACTATTCCTCACACAATGGAAAGTTCAGTGATTCTTACTGCTTAGTGGACAGTGTATGTTACTTCCTGATTAGTATCTAGCGAGCATTGCAGCCTAAAATTACTATGCAGTCAAATTGTTCAGCTTTAGGTAGTCTGGGAGACAAAACTTTCATCACCACAGGAGGTCTTCTGAACAGGTTAACATCCTTCTCAAAGCTACTTCAACATCAAAGTTAGGTCAGGTTTCTCTGGCTCTTGTCCTGTTCAGTGTTGAAATGGGAAAGGTACCACAGCCTCTGTAGGCAACCTGTTCTTGATCACTTTCACTGTGAGAATTCTATCCATTATATTCAGTTAAAATCTCCCTTGCAGCAACTTCTGTTACCTTTTTTTCCTGTGCACTTTCAAAAAAGTCTTTCACTTTCACTGTTCTGTAGCCACCCATTAGTTTGTTGATGAAAGCACAACAAATCCTCATCTCTCTTTATCCCTTTCTTCAAGTTGTCTGCTTCACACTTCCTTACATTCAAGTCATAGTCCACGTACTTCAGCCCCCTGGCTGCCTTAGTACCCTAATGTGTTCTCTGTTTTGTCACTCTCAGTCTTACTCTGGTGAACCCAAAATTAAACACAATATTCCAGATATGGTCTCAGAAGGGTCGAGAAGAAAAGAATAATTAATTCCTTCAACCTCTCTGCTGCTCTAACCAGAGCATAGTTAACCTTCACCAATAAAATAGCACATTGCTGGTTGTTATTGACTGGATATATTTCAGGTTGTTGTCCATCAGATCCCCAGATTGCTATCTTTTACTGCAAAGATGCTTTTAGCTAATTAACCCCAGCTTGTTCAATTGCAAGGTGTTATTCTGTCACAAAGTCAGGATTTCTATTTGCTTTTGCTGAACTTCATGAAGTTTCTGTCAGCCTATTTCTGCAGCCTGTCAAGATTCCTTTGAATCTTGGACCCTGAACTGTAGCTCATTGAATGCTCATTTGGAGTCTTGGGAGAATTCACTGAGATGCCTGGTTTCCTATGCCATAGGTCCCCCTGAAGACATGAAACATTACCAGCCTCACAACTGACCCCAGGGAACACCACTCATAGCTGTCTGCCAGTTATACTTGAAACAGTTGACTGCTATACTTGGAGCACAGTTTTTCACTCACTTTGGGTGCAAGTCCATATTGTTTCATCTCATCTATCAAAACTCAGTAACAAGATGCAAAATGTCTTGATATAGTCAAGATAAACAACAATTTTCTCCCTGTTTCAGGGATCTTTCTGGTTTGGAAAAATTCCATATAGGAACATTGAAATTCCCTTCTGTTTGCAACTCTTGAGGCATTTGAAATATCAGTGCACTGAATTCATCTTTCTGATCCAGACCTCCACGACTTTCTTCTGACCAATCTTTCTTTCTATTGGACCTTCTCTCTCACACCTGTCACCCTTGATATCAACCTCAATACCTCACATGTCAACTTCAACAGAATGCTTGTAGCCCTCTTTCATTAGAGTATGAGTTAAAGATCACTTTCCAGACTTGGAAATCTTTTCTTTTTTCCTGAAGCACTGTAAAGTATTACCTCAATAAGGCAGAGATTTTGTGTTTCTTTAATGATGGTGCATCAGAGTTCTATTTCTAGATGAGTAATCAAATTACCTCACTGTGATAACCCACCCATTCTGTCACAGTCTTTACCACTTGCCTTGTTTATTACTCAGGAAGTCACGTTTCAAATCTCTGTACAAACCCCTCAGTTCAAGGATCACTTCTATTAATTTTGTAGTGTTTTCCATAGATAAAAAGAGGGATTACTCTGAAGGAAAAGCTGTGGCAACACAAGTATATTGACAGATAATCTGTCAGTAGTATTGTTGGGAGCCCTCAAATTCCTTACAGGATGAATATTCATTAATGGTGATTTTCTCACACTTCACTTTGACATTTCTTTGCCTGAAAAGTAGGCATCTGACCCAAGTGGGATGACTCAGTGTGACACTGTCTTACAGAAAATTTGTCTATTGATAAAAAAAAAACACCCAAAGGAATGAAAAGAGACTGGCTGGATAACTTTTCTTGGTTTGAGGAAAAAAGGCTCTCCCAACCCCCAATTTCTAGGATAGAGACAGAAATTATGAGATATTCCTTTGAAAAAGCTTATCTGTTAGATTAAACATTTCTCAGTTTTAAAAAACCTTTTGTGTAAATGGAATATCAAGGTAAGGGATCTGTATTAAAATTATATGATGCCTGCATCCCACAGGAATATGTTAAAGAAATGAAAAGGCAGAACACCTTAATGTACTCTCTGTAAGCTAGATTCAGCCGATATATTATATGTATTACCAACCACAGCAAGGCCAGTGGTGATGATATCATCATGATCATTATTGGAATCTTAGGTATTTAAGTACTATGATTATATTTATAACTGTTTCCCTGTGCAAAGGTAAATGATGGCCTAGTGTTCAGGTAATATAAAAAGAAATGTGTTTGGATATTGAGATTCAGATCTCAAAATACCATTAGTAAGAGAGTTGATTAGTGACTGCTGTTAGATGCAGCATGCAATTAAGAAAAACCCTGACCAACACAAAGATTTCCCATTACCAAGTAAGAAAGGAACTGTAACAGATGGAATACAATGTGTAGGAGCTTCTACATAACCTCTTATATACATTACCAAACCCCGAAGACTTCAAAGTGGCTACAAAAGAAGCACTGATATGGCTTTTGTGAAAGCTTAGGTTGCATTCTAAGCTCTTTCATTACCCAACTGCACAGAAAGGAATAGAGATGCCTTTTCCCTGTAGCCAATAGATTAAATAATGTGTTGTAGAAAGAGAGAATGCCACAGTTCAGCAATCATTAATAGCAGAGAGTAAGCAAACAGGAAAGTCATTGACGGAAGAAAGAAAAAACATGGTAATAGTGACCTCATCATTAGAAAAACTTGACAAAAGCACTAAGATGCAAAGAGCACTGCTTCTGTTATACATTGTTCATTGCATTAAAATGAACTGAAAAACTTGAACTACTCAAGACCTTTCATTTATTTGACAACTTATTATCAGCCTTGTCTTATTACATCTCACTTATCCTTGCTTTTTTTTTGGATCTTAAATAACTTTATGGGAATATCTTGCACAAAATGTCCTTGTAGGTTTCCTCCCTCTCTTTTTTTCTTTTTCTTTTTGTAGAGATTTTAAATGAGGTGCTTTGGTTTTGTTTATTCTGTAAATTGATGACACATCATCAATTATTGCTACCTTAGAGATAAGCCTAGGGGCAAGATATACACCTGGAGGTGGTACACCAAAGATTAGGGGATTATGTGCTAGCAAGTTCCTTTCATTTGCCATCTCAGTGGAGATAGGGAATGGAAAGTCATGTGACAGCAAAGACACAAGGACTACTGATGTGTTAGAAACCACAGAAGCCTGAGAATGGCCACCTAGGAATTAGGACTTCTCCAACCATTACTGCTTATTCATATTCTTCCAATCTAATATTGTTGCTCAGCAGCATGGCAGGAGTTATAATGAAATTGGCTCCACAATTTAGTTACACTCAAACTGACTGTTTCTCTGAAAGCATAGTTGCAAGTGCAGTTGTTGAGCTGCTGGAAGTGTTCTGTAGTTAAGTGGTTTTGGACCTGCTGAAGTCATTCTGCAGATGCCTTCTTCACTGGAAGTTTCTCAGCTCCAAATGTACTTCTGCTTTTCAGATCAGTTTTTTCAAAGGTCTCTGTGAAAATATTGTCCTTTTTTTTTTGCCCCCATCTGCTTACTTGCCCTTAATAAGTTCAGGAAAATCTAACAGAGGATAATATATTCCCAAAGGTAAGATTTTGCCTCTCAATACTCTAAAGACTGGCATCCAAATCAAAGTAGGGGCACCCACTGAAGGACAGACTACAGCATTATCATAGAATTACCATAGAATCATAGAATTATCAGTGTTGGAAGGGATCTTAGAGTTCATCTAGTCCAACCCCCATTATTTGGCATAATTTTATGCCAAATTTGTTTGATCTATCCAATTCAGTCTGTATGTTTTTCTACATTACTGTTCTTGTGTTCTTTTATCTCTTTAGTTTAGATAAACCTGCTATCTCTATGCTTTATTTAGTATTGGATTGTTCTCAGAAACAGATATCTCCTGTCACAGCAGCATCAGATGCCCCACCATTAAGTCAGAACATAGCTAAATTCTAGAATTCTAAATAAGAAATTTGAGTATCTCTTTCTGGTTTTCTTCTTTGTTTGAATTAAAATATCTGAATTCAAAAAACACTTGAATCTCAGAGAAAGAAAAACTCTTTGCTGTCTTTATTGTCTGCTTGAATTTTCCAGGGCTTTAGTCTCACACAAATCTTCTCTTTCTTATTTTCTTCCCATTGACAGTTTTATGAAAAGATTGAATTCTTACATTCATTTTTTCCAAGCACAGATATGGTTTCTTGTCTAGAAAGTCAACATTGTTATTAGTATGGGTCCCTTGTTCTGGTTTTGTCCAGTTTTTATTTTTGCATCTTCTGGGTCAGGGAGGATCTCACCTGGGGGTGATCTTATCAGTTTGACTACTGTCACTATGCTTCATTTACCAACTGCTGTGCTACAAAATTAAAAATATCCATGCTTGTAAAAATAGACTGCATCTGTATTAGGGGATGTTGTGTATTTTATTCTGCTATCACAGTCTAGCCAATTCCATGAGCCATTTTAGAGGTCCCATGAGGTGGAAACTTGAATATTTGAGAAGTGTCAATGTATAAACAGTTCTAGTCACGAGCCATTATGAAACGTTATTACCCTAATAAATTGAAAAAGACAATTTTCTGTCTGCATTCAAGTTCTGATTTTTACTCTTTTCCAAAAATTTTTCCTTTCTGCTTGCTGAGAAATCAGTTTCAAAATACTTCTAGAGACAAGCAATGTGTTACTCTTTCCCCCCCCCGCCACATGCTTCTAACTATCTAGGATTGACTGTTCTTTTTTTTCTTTTATTTCTCTTGTAAGGGAAGAAATTATTACTATGTTGGGTTTTTTCTTCCAACATCTTCCATTTTATCCATACCCTAAGCTTGAGATCAGAGGCTTTTAAGATAATCTATCTAGAACATACACTTCCACTATGGATGACCCTATCTCAGAATGTGCTCCACTTCACATATGCTGAAGCATACACAGAAAAAAGACATCACCAGAGATGAGGAAGTTAAAGGCAAAAATAATTCAGGAAAATAGCTATGTGTTTTTACACTGAATAATCTAACAATTCATCTCATACAACTTACACACATTCTATGGTTTAATTTGAATTCTCTTTGCTCAGCATTGCCTCACAATGCAGAAACTTTGGAAAATAAAACAACAACAACCAGTAAACCTCAAACCAAAACAGTAAATAAAAAAACCCCCATATTATTTTTCATTTTAAGCAAGTCAAGGTTTCAAGAGCTGTGTTTGAGAAGACAAACTATGTTTTTCCCTTCAGTAAAAAAGATTAAGAGACATGACATTTAAAAAACCCCAACATTACAGGAATGTATAAAATGGCAAGGTTTCATTTCTGACAGATCTTTCTTATTTTATGCAGCACACACAAAACAGAAAATTTCAAAATTATATATTTTCATATCTCACTTTTTTCCTCTAAACTGATACAAGAATTCTCCATTGTATGATGTCTTTTAAATTTCACCTGCAGCATGAGCAACTTCATTTCTTCTATTCCCAGTCAGAAAATAGCATAATTCTCTTTCTTTACCATAATTAAGAATCAGAACTACTAACCCATCTTTGGAGAAGTTGACTATCCCTCAAAATGAAAGGTAAGAAAAATGAAATTAACATATGGATATTAGGTATACAATGAGTAATACATATTTTTGTGTCTACCCTTGCAGCTTCATGGTAAAAGGCTTCTGAGGATTAGTGGTGGATTAGCCATGCTGAAAGTTAGAACATTTTTTCAGCTGAAAAATCCAAACAGCCATAAAAAGAATGGATTATCCCCCCAGTCTAGACAGGGGAATCTGGTTGATGATGGTTTTCCTTACAGGTCTTAGCATGTTCCATGAGGAAAATTCTGATGTAGTATATTAAAAAAAAAAAAAAATCAATAGAAGCATTTAAAAATGAAAAATGTTTCTACAGTATCCCAGAAATATAGAAGAAAGTATCAGTAATTCAGTGTCAGGGAATTTAACAGTATGAAAAATAACTTTTATTTTAAAAGCCAATGAACTCTTTATTTTCCAGCAATTGGAGATAATATTTACAAAATCTGAGCATATTATGGTCCATTGTGTAGTAGTAAGCAGCCAAACAAAAGTGTTTGTCCCTCTTCTTGAAAAACTAAATTGAGTGCAGCCTTTTCCTATATATTAGCAAGATTCCTACTGACTTCCATGGTGATAGGACAAAACCCTTTTTCAGTTCAGGTGTATGCTCCAGAAAGATGTCAAGTTCTCCTACAGGATCAATAACTAGAAACTCACTGTCATACTCTTGCATCAAGTTCAACTCTAGAGCTAAGAAACAAAACTTTATCATGTCTTGCTGCATTCCTATCACTGATGAGTAGGACTGCTGTACCACGACTAGTTGTCTGACTCTTCTTGTGGAAGGGAAATGTTCTTTTGAATTTCACATCTCCAAGTTTAAGCCTTACATATATAGAAGAGATTGCCCTGTAGCAATATGTATTCCAGCTGTAGGTCAGTGTTTTAACAGTCTTTCCTTCCACTGTATCTGGCAGGCCAGGATGCAAGGTCTAGCAATCAGAAGGTCAACATAAAGACTGGCCAAGGAGCTCATCACTGGCATAAGAATAAAAAGCATCTGATTTGTGTATCACTTTAGGTAGGTGTAAGACTTTTATAAGGCTGCCTCCAAATGATACATCTTTACTGTTCAAATGGGCAGAAGATTATAGAAGTCTTTAGACATAGAACTATATTTTAGTTTACACAGACCTCAATGCTGAGTACAATCAAAAACCCTGTGCAAAACCAGCTCTGATAGTCATTGACCTTTGAAAAATATTTTAGGCAAACAACAGTTTACAAAACTTCCAGAAATCTGAATTATTCCAACTTTTCCACTAATGCCCTAGGGAACTAGAAAGAACCACATTTTATCTGTTCACTGGAAACTTGTCTGGTCTAAGGAGAAAGAAAAGGAAACATCTTAAATAGGTCTATATTATAAAGAACATGTTCATCCTCCTAACCCCCAAATTTATAATCATTTTTCTGACAACAGTGTTTGTGTCATTGAAAAGACACCAGTGTATGGAACAATTAAATGATAATAAAAATTACAAATTTTATTCAAGAAATAATGCAAAGTATCCATCATCTTTCCTTTGAGTAATGAGATTTAGTGAGATACCCAGTTAAAATAAAACAATCAGGCCTGATGAGTGATTCTAGCTGTCTCTATTTTAGGAACTCAATCCATAGGCAATAGCTGTTCTGTAAAATAGATGACTAGCTATCTAGTTTGGGTCCATGGCCAGACTCTTGACATGAACTTAAGATGCAGCCAGATCACATTCTGCACTTCTGTTTCCAGGAAAAGGGAACCATGTGAATTGAAAGAGAGAAAGCAGCTGCACAATTCTCTGAACTAGGACTGCAGGATATACAATGTAGTATCTCTGTAGTGTAGTCAGGACATAACCCCTTGAGTGCAATGGAAATATTAAGTCAGCTTTAAAAGATAAAGTTTTTTAGTGCCTCTGATTAATAACCTTGACTGAGATCATCTTGTTTAAGTACGTGTGTGTAGTAGAAAAATGAATATTCACAGTGAACTTAGGAAATCTAATTTCAGCCATCATTTAAAGAAGAAAAATTTTCCCTAAAAAATTAATCCTGAACTAAAAAAAAATCCTTGAGTGAAAAAGATTTTCCCTAATAAACCTCAAACTCAACAGTACATTCTGTCCCTTTAGATCAAAAACATTTCAATTACTATATTCATTACTGTATTATATAATAACCTTTCATTCTGTGAAGTTTTCTACAGTAAAAGTTTCCTTAACTTTTGCATATGTTCTCTAGATTCTTGCCCTATTTTCCTCTGGGATAGAGTCTGTTATTGTCCTAGTAGCTGGTACAGTGCTGTGATTTGGATTTAGAACGAGAATAGTGTTGATAACACAGATATTTAGTTGTTGCTAAGTGGTGCTTGTCCTAAGTCAAGGACTTTTCAGTTTTCCATGCTCTGCCAGAAAGGTGTAAAAGAAGCTAGGGGGGAGCATAGCCAGGACAGCTGACCCAAACTAGCTAAAGGGATATTCCATAACATAGAACATCATACTCAGTATATCAAGTGGAAGGAGATGGTCAGGAGGGGCTGACTGCTACTGGGGAACTGGCTGGTTTTCCGTAGTGGTGAGTAATTGCATTGTGCATAATTTACCTTTCTTGGATTTTTATTTCTCTCTCTTCTTGTTATCTTCTTTTTCATTATTATTATTGTGTTTGTGCTTATCTCAATTATTGAACTGCTCTTATCTGAAACCATGAGATTTACTTTTTTTCAGTTCTCCTCCCCATACCATCAGGGTCAGGAAAAGTGTGAGAGAGTGGTTGTGGGGTGCTTAGTTGCTGGTTGAGGTTAAACCATGACAGCTTTGTTTATCATTTCACCCTCCCAGAGACTGACACTCTCTTATAAATCAAGAGAAAGAAACAAAACTAAATAAAAAATAAAACCACAAAGAAAACCCAAACCAACCACAAAAGAAATAAAACAAAATAAAAGTAAAAATATAAAGATGTGAAATCAGCAAATACACAAAATGTAGCTTTCTAATTTTAAAGACGTGAAAAAGAAAATGCTGGAAACATTATAAAAGGAGGAAAGTTAAAGAGAGCAAAGATGTGGGAGAGGAATCTTGGAATGAGACAAAAGAAAGAAAAAGAAAGGCCAAACAAGAAAAGTAAATTATCATAATGAAAACTAAAAGCCTCCCTTCATCTGTCTTAAAAATAGATACCAATGTTTTGCAGATTAACTTTGGGTTTGTAATTACGGACTTATGGAGAAATGAATGTTGGTGAACTAAACTGCTCACTTAGGGAGTGTAGCTAAATCCATGGCATAGCAGAAACAGCTGTTGCCCATTATGCTTTGCTTTTTTTGTGATAAGTGGTAAGAAAGGTTGGGAAAAGGTGACCATTCAGCACTTTCTATTATGAGGTAATGACTCCAATGATGTTAGCAAAATAATTAAAATCACCATCATTCCTATTCTCTGTGAAGACACTTAATGTTGTTTCCATCTCTCCCTGCAGTCTTAAAATGTATTCACATATGGAGTAATATTGGAGGTTAGGGTAAAAATGGAGAAAATCAGAATGAAAGAAGACTTTGTGCATTACATACACAGCTTTAATCCAAATTGGGTAATTCAGTGTTCCTACACTACATATTTAAGTCAAAACTATTACTGTTGTTCTCATAAAAGAAACAGTAAACCTTGCTCTCTGCTATGTCTATGATGGGAAAGCTTTTTCTGTAGGTTATTCACAACAGACATGAATTTTCACATGAATGTCTGCAACTTTCTTTGTCTTTTTTGTCATCCCATATGCAAAGAGAACCTAGTATGTCACCCTGATAACAAATACCCTAACATTTTTGTGCTGGGCTCCCCTTGGAATACAAACTTCTATCTAGCTGTTCACTTATTCTCCCATTCCCCCATGCAGGACAAGGAGAAAAAATGAGAAGAATGGGAATGAGAAAGCTTGTTGGTCGAGATAAAGATTGGGAGAATATTTACCTGTTACTGACATGGGGCAAAAAAAGACTTGGGAAAATATTAATTTAGTTTACTGCCAAATAGAATAAATATTTTTAGGTAGAGGGAAACAAACATCACCATTCCTCCTCCTTTCCCAGGCTTAGCCTCAGTCCTTCCCTCCTGAGTCCTCTACTTCTTCCTACTGGAGCAGTGCAAGTGCAAGCAGTTAGTCTATAACAGTTTGTCTCTGCCACTTATTCTTCCACACATTTATGCCTTCCAACATGTGTCCTTCAGGAAAATATGCTGTGGTGTGTGCTTTCCACAGGCTGCAGGGATTATTTCTTCCTCCATGCAGCACCTCCTCCCTCTGTGACCTTGATAATCTCTCTGCTGTTTCTCACTTTTTAATCCCTTCCCTCTTTCTCTGCCTGTCCAATGTTTTCTACCCATTTTTAAATACATTTTCCATCTTAAAAATGTCACCATTTTGGGTTATGGGTTCAGCTGTATCCTGTGGTAGATCCTTTGAAGCCAGCTGGAACTTGCCATGACAGAGGCCCTCCCTGCAACCCCCCAGCTAACAATATATTGACAAGTGCAAACTTGGACTGTCTCACCAGACACTCAGGGTGGCAGAAACCTTAAAAGTGAAAGGCTGCACAAAAAGAGCTGATTTACTTAAGGTTTTCAGTACCACACCCTTGACTTGAAGAATGACACAGAACTCTGTCCAGGATCAACAGGTAGTCTGGGTTCAACAAAGGGTCAGTTATTTTTGTTAAATTAACTGAACAAGTTCAGGAGAACTTATTTCTTTCCACACAGCTTGCTGAGGTGTCTCATTCAGTTTTATAACCTACTGAAAAATGTTTGTTATGGAGTCAGTCATTTCCAAGGACCCCAATGATTTATGCTAACTTTCAAGAAAAGCCTAGAAATGTCAAAGCTTTTGTCTAAGGCTAGTTGTTCGGATATGTCCCCAGGTTTGACGTTTTGCACATGGCACACACAGGTGCTGAACTCATGAAAGAAAAGGAGAATCAGACCTTTCCAAACCTACAAGGTGTTCTGGAAAACAAGTGAGGCATCTGGTAGCAATACTTTCCTTTAGATTCCTTTCTGCAGGTGGTACATGCACAAAGAGGCATTATGACCTGAGAGGAAATTTCTTGCTTCTTTACCACATTTCAGAGTAAGATAAATAAGCACCTTATCGGTTTCACTCACACTTCAGAAAAGAATATACCTTTTGCACCTAAAAAGAGACTGATGTTCTCATCTCATCTAACAGGCTTTAATTAGAACACATAATACAATACACAGCATATGATAGAAGAACTGCCTTGCCTAGGCCAGAAGGCTTGGCAAATCCGAGATGCAGATTTTACAAGTGAGCTTTTGGTGATGATAAAAAGATTTTTGCTTTTGTTCAAGATTTTAGACTGTCAAATCTCTTCATAGATTTTAATGAATAGTGAAAATGTTGCTACTTGCTTGGGCAGATGGAAGAGAGAAAAACAAGGCTTATGTTCATTCAGCCATCAATCCTTGAAAAACCTTTAAAATTTAAACTGTGGTTTGCTTTAACTCTTTTCTCTGATTGAAGGTTAGCATAAATGGCCCTCCTCTGTATTAAAGATATCCTAGCTCTAGGCACAAAAAAACCCACCACCACCATCACCACCACTTCACAGTAAAACAATAAATAAACAGTATTAAATAAGAAAATTACATAAACTGTTGTCAGAATTGTTGGGTAGAAGTGCCATTTTGTGTACATTGGCTAAAATGAAGATTTAAACATACTGAGCATATAGTGTTCTGGCTCCCTAAACTGCAATGTAAAGGACTGAAAAAACTTAGAAACTATCAGTGGAAGAGAAGTGCAATATTTACCTCTCTGAAACAATCAAGTTTTTATCACTAGAATATGTAGATTAACTTATATTTTTCATTTATGAATAGATGATCAACCTGAACAGAGAGGCACATAATTGGGGTGCACTGGATCTCCCTTTTCAGGTCTTCCACCGTTTCTATGGATATTGAGCAAACAGAGAACACAAGCAGTTATTTTAGACCTGCTGGATAGCATTCTCTCCTTATCATGATGCCAGAGTCATAAGCCTCAGGTATTAGTGAAGTGATTCCTGCAATCAATAGATTATATTCCAGCCAGCACTGCAATGCAAAACGACAAATCTTAACTCACTTGTCACATTAAAATGTATGCATGATAAATCAATAAATATAAATGTGCTTAGTGAGAAATTGTTGTTCTGGACTCATTTTACAACTTATAACAGTATTAGATTGCTTATTCCCCATAGGGAAGGAATTCTATTATCTTTCTGTAGCCTGAAAGAAGATAAGTAGACTTTTCAAGAAAACAATTTGTATGGGAAATAGTTAATTTTCATATATTAAATTTATAGCTTAAAAGTGTTTGAAGCAATGAAGAAACCAGTCTTCTCTAAATTAAGAAAGAAAAAGAAATCATTAAAAACTAGACTGTGAGAGTGTAGTTAGACCAAAATTCTTTATACTTAAACAATCAAGTAACTACTATTTGAAAGGTCACTATGAAAGCATTAGCATTTAATCAGAAGTAAGAACATAGTTTTATTTCTCATCAAATTAAAACTAACTAGGAAAATCAGATGTTCTTCCTCAAATCCTTGCAAAGTATAAAAGGGAAAACACCACATATGTGTAGCCAAGGATTTACTTTTAATGTAGTTGAGGTCTTTTAACATTGCAACCAAAATACAAGTGGTAATTAATAGTCCAATTATAATGGATGTTAAAACTTCTAGACCAAATTATATATTCAGTTCCTCAAGAATGGTCTAATGAAAGTATTAGACACAAAATTCCTGCTACCTGCCTGCCTTTTCTGGAACCTTTCCCATTCCTTCTCTGTGTCAAAAGTGTTAAGTTTCATCAATAACATGTAAGGGGGTGTTATGAAAGGTCACCAGCACAGTGTCCAGGTTGCTTTAACACTGACAGTTTGAAACCATTTTTTCTCTTATGGTCTACTCTGGGTTTTCTATATGCTATATTCTTTTCAGTGGCTCACAGGTGAAGTTTGATATTCCAAACCCGTCTGGACGCGCTTCTGTATGACCTGGTCTAGGGATTCTGCTCTGGCAAAAAAAATTCCCTAGGTTGGAGTTCTGAGGATCCCAACAACAGCACAACATTTTTATATACAATCTGTCTCTTACCTGTATCAGCACCAAAGTCTTCAGCAGGTGATGGTAAAAACTCCACTCAGGTTTCACTTTTTGTATGTTTCTGATTTTAACAGGCTGTTTTATTATTCTGTCATACTCTATATGAAAACTCTCATTTTCTTTTTGTGTATATCAGTAGTACTTAATCTTGTAACTTAGTGAAGTGATGAAGGGCAGGTGGCCCAAGGGGAAGGTAAAATGAAATCATCCTGAATTTGTTCTAAACATACATTAGGATTTTTTTTATGCAGTCTTACTTTGCTCTGGTACTTTAGCATGAATGGATGGGTTATGTTTCCAAATAAAATTGACCTCTTACTTTTTATCATTCTGCATTATCTAGAGACCCAAATCTCAATGTAGTAGACAAAATAATAATAAAAAAATAATCTTTGATTTTGCATTGCAGTTGAAATTGCTGTGTAAAGGTATTGTCTAAATGTCTGGTAGGAGGAGGGGAGACTGCAGTCTTATTTGGGGACAGTGCTTCTCAGGAGAAGCATCCCAGTGCATATTGATCTGGAAACTATGCAAGAACAACTCTATAAACAACCATCTTCAAAACAAATCTGCTACTACTGCAATTTCAGCTTGAGTGGAGACATGAGGTACTTTTAATGCTTAGATGACGCTTGTAAGATAGTAGACAGCCTCATTTCCATAGCAGCCAAATTTTATGAAGCCCTAAGCCAATTATTTAATTAGCTAATTTGCTCAGTCACAAATAATTTGCACGTAGCTTTAAATGTCAGATTTGAAAACACTGGAGAGAGTTAGTCCTAGTGGAAATTATATTACTGAGACTCAAATTCCCTTACAAGATTTTTCAAGGAAGTCTCAACAGGTTTGAGGTGTGAAGATCAGTTTGTATTGGTGATTGTGTTGAGGAGAAAACAGAAGTATGTATCTTAATAGATGATAGATGGTGGCTTGGTTGCCTAAATAATTCTTACAGAGATATCTCTCTCTAATGTCTCATTTGAACTTTGAATAATTTCTGAGCTTATGTATATTCATGAGAAAACCAGCCTTGTCCACCTTCCCACCCATGTGAGAAAAGAGAATTCTGGCTATTTGGAAGAAAAAGAATGTTTACATTTTCCTTTAGACTATATTTTTCTATCAGTTTATGCTCTTACAATCTCTAAATTTATTTTGTTTTCCAGATTTCACATCCCTTCCGATCATTAAACCTTTCTGCCTCCACAGTGCCATGTTTTAAACAGCTCTGCCTGCCTATATCTTCACCTCTGATCTTTCTTTAGTTCTTCCCTTTTTCCAAGACAAACAAAGGAATTTTAAAAGTCTCACCCTGTCCTTTGCCTCCTTACCAATGTACTATAACAGTAAGAGAGATGGCATATTCATCTGTCAGTTTCTTCAGTACCTCTTCTCTTGCCTCCTGAGTGAGAACAGTTATTCTCAAGAATTGTATTAAGACTTCCCCTCACCCCTACAATCAAGTAATTTGCAAGAGGTTCCTGATAGCTGGCAATGCTGGCAGGTGAGAAAAGAGAAAGAAACCTTGGAAAAATTCCAAAATTATGGTTTTCTCCTCATTAATTGTCATTCCCCAAAAAAATGCCAAAATATTTTGCAGCAGCTCCTCTCCATCACTTAGCACAATTTTCCTTTGCAAGTGTCTGATTAGATCTCTTATTTTCTTTAGAATTCCTATCACACTGTATTTTTCTCTTAGCAGCTGTGATGCTTCTCTCTCCTCATGAATACTTTTGGTCTCTTCCATCAAGATTATAGTTGCTGAACTTTCAGGAGAAAAAAAAATCATGCTCACAAGTAGGAAGACAAAGGTAAATCAAAGTTGTCAGCATTCAGCATTTCTTAAAGTCACCAACATTGTTTTGGATGATACAAACCCCTGATTTCTGAATACTGAGTGATTGCACAGAGATAACTAGAGGGTTTTGTCCTATTTTTTTCTTTTCTGTCCTTAATGTGCTTCCCTGTGTGACCTGTCAGCTTAACAGGTACAGTCAATCAAGTATGATTTGAAGTCTTCAGCACAAAGGATGTCACGTACTAGGGAATATTGTGTTAAAAGTCATGTATCAGCAAACTGCATTGACTTCAACTTTGCATTTGAAAATGGTCAACAGAAACACAGCACCATGGAGAAAACAAGAGAGATCTTTTTCCTGCTGTTTTCTGTATATTCAAAACAATGCCAATATTCCAGCTTTGTGGACAAATACATAAGAACCAGACTACCTTAGCTAGTCTGTGTCACAAAATGATTTATCTTGCATTTTCCACTTTCACACACACAAACACACACACTCACATAAACACACACATGTTATTCTTCAGCCATTATCCCAGTAAGATGTGGATTCTGCTCTACAAATACAGAAAACAGGCTACAAAGCTATTGTTATCAGCTTCATTCACTATCTTACTATGTTTATCTCTTCTAGAGACAAAAGGAGAATTAAAGCACTTCTGTTATGTTGTTGAAAAGCTAATTAAAGAAAGTTAAAAATAATATCAACAAATAAAAGTTTATCATAAAAAACCACTCAAGGCCAAACAAGCAGATGCCCAGAAATCCCTAATCTCTCTAGTTTTACATATAATTCAACTCTCATATAAATGCTAACTGTAATATTGGCTCTGAGAACATAGATGTTTATCCCCAGGCCATCAGCAATAAAGCTGGCTTCATGTAGCATGATAAGTAAATGCAGATACATATTAAAGGTATTATTGGTCTACTACCTTATTTCCTTCACTTTGTAACCAAAAGCTTCCATCTGTTGTTGTACAATATTAAGCTCCCTTGTTTAATCTCCTTATTGTTTCATTTTCTTTTTTCTTTTTGTTTTCCAAAGACCAATTTTCATTTTGTAATCATTTACTGTAACACAATATTTTCAACATTGCCTACATCATTTTCTTGCAGTCTCTTCATTTATGTACGTCTCAACCTAGCTGAAATATGGCAGAATAAGTCATAAATAAATCACAGTATTTTCTCTGAATACTGCACAGGTGTTCTGTAGTTGAAGGAGGGAAAGACATTGGCCCCACAGAGATATCAGGAATGTATACACAAATATTTCATAAAACCAAATAATATTTTTGATATATTACTTTATTTTGAAACCATGCAAATGGTCTATATTTTAATTATCCAGTTGAAAACAAAAACAATTTTTTTTAAAGATGCATTTTTGGAGAAAAATTATTCTATTTAGATGCTGTTCATGTAACAGATACAGACCAAATAATTATCTTTTCTTTTCATTTGGTTTTAGTCCTAAAAACAGTTATAAAGTAAAAATGATTTAACTTCTGGTCATACCAATGAGAGCAACAATTTATAATTTCACATATTTTGTAAAAATATCTTTTCTTCATAATTTCTCTCATTGATTGGAAGAATGACAACAATACTACTGTCAGCTGCATGCCTAGGTTAAATATTTTGATTTAAAGTGACATGTAGACTTGAATGATCTTGCAATCCAGATTTGATAAGAAGTCCATAATAACATGAGTCTCATAGCAAGTTATGGGACACGGTAAAAACTTGCTTTTTCCTAGTATGACAGAACAGTCTGAGAACTAAGGTACTTTTCTCATAATGGTTCCAGAAAGTGGCAGAATTATGACACTGACAAGAAGATATCCTTTTATTGGTGTGGGGTTTTTTTGTGACTCAGATATTAAACTGTTTTGAAAGCTCTAATTAGTGATGGTGGCAAATGGCATTGTTATATTTTTGAGTTTCTGTCTGTATTTCATTTTTTGCAGAAATTTGTGATTTATTTCTCCTTTCTTGATTTAAATTTATTTTTAATAGAAAAAAATAAAGAACAAATGTGAATATTTTTTAAAGTTCTATAACATTAGTTAAGAAGAATCATAAAGTAGGTGGAGAAGCAATTAAACTCAGTATTGCCTTCATTAAGGAGACTCATAAAATAAGGTGAACTACAGAGTCAAGCTCTGCTTTCCATTATTTGCCAGTGCAAACAGAAATGATTTCCACTAAAATGAGACATTTATTCAGTATTTGTTATAGCTGGCCAAGTTTTGTGTAAAAATCATGGTGTTTGTCATACTTTTTTCTAAGCTACAATAAGAAGACCATATTTTTGGTTGAAAGAATACAAAGTCTCTACATAGACTGCATTTTTTATAATTCTCATTTAGTATAAGACAATAAGTTTGTAAAGACAGAATTGGTACTTAGTCTCTTGAAGGATTATTTTTTAGCAATTTTGGTAGTAGGGATGTTTGTTTAAGCATATGGAGCCTCATCACTTTGGTAGCCATAAAGAAAATTATATATTAGAACTTACGAAACTCAAGTGCTGAATCAGAGGAATATTGATATCTTAGTGTTTGTGATGTATTGAAAGAAATGTTCCCATCAGAACACCAGGGGAGAAGTTGTTTATATACCTCAGAAGAACATATATCACTAAACTGTGAATTTTCTGAAATGCAGATGGCAGAACTCCATAGCTTCCTATTGTATTACAAAATCCCAGACAACAGTCTCTGGGGACTGTCAAATCCCCAGAAAGGTTAAGAATAAAAAGGGGAGGGGGCTGCTCCTGTAAAATCACACAGCTTTGGTTTGGATTCTCATCCTGTGCTATGCAGCCACCAAGGAATTTGTAAAATCAAATCCTTAAAAGAAACCAGCTTGACAAGCAGAGCATTAATGCATCAACAGGAATAGACTGAGGCTAGCTGAAGGCCAAAGGACAGAGCCTGAGGCTGACCCACAGTTATCATGCCAATGTAGTATCATCTCTCTGCACTGCCATAAACCAATTACTCCCAGCAAAGGTGTTTTCTTGACTTCTGGTAAATATTCACAGGAGAGATATGGGTGAATTGCCTAGGAAATGTATTTGAATCCCATATTCATGTATAGATTTTGAAAGGTGTAATCAAAAGGAAATTGTCCTACTGCAGGGGGTAGTGAATATCAAAATGAAAGGGATAATAATAAAGAGTCTCACAAATATAAAGCAGCTGTCAGGCCTTTCTGATGCAGGAAGAATGGGAAGTTTAGAGATGTGCAAACACATTAAGATCAGTCTGTTACTCTACCTGAAACTGATTTGGACAAATTTACTTCAGAGTAAAAGTAGAATGCCTTGTGCTAAGGGTATTCTCATCTTACTCATGCTAGTTTCCCCGAGGCTATGATAAACACAACTTTGTTTGTTTGCTTATCTTCTTCTCAGCAGTGAAGACAAGTCCTTAGAAGACAGAATGATGAGCAAATGTGTATGAAAACAATAATCTGACAGCCTCACATTTGGTAAGGTGTTTTAATTAACTTCATAGAATGGGATTCGTCTCACATGCCTTCATCCAAGAAGTAATTATCTATGTCTATGCTAGTGATCTCATTTCCCTTTTTTTTTGAAGAGAAACAGGTGTCTGCATTCCTTTCTAAAGCAAGGACCTAAAATCACCTTTGGTGATGTCAGTATTCCTACATTGTCTATATATGAAGTCCCTCTGATTATCATCTTAGATTTATATGATTTAATAATACATTACAATAAATTAAATTAAATTAATGGCATTCATTCTTCCTTTGCAAGAGTTTATTTTCCCCCAAACCAAGGCAATCAGGAAATATCAGTATAGTAACACTTTATTTGACTGTTGGGTTTTATTTTCTGTTAAATAGTATTACTTTTTAATTATATGCACTTTACAATAGTTCCTTGTAATACCAGTCTGATGCTACGAACTCCCTGAATTCTTTGGGGTTTTTTTGTAAATACACACACATTCATGCCAAAATTTTTCCAAAGAGGCAACAGTTGTAAAGTATATTTCAGGTTTTTTCTCATATTTAGAGAACAATATTAAAAATTACATGTCATTATGATGACAGCAGGAACACGAGACCTTGTCTTTGCCAAATCATGGCTGTATGGATGCCAGTGAGATTGCTGGCATTGATTTCCACAAGACTAGAATTTGGAATCTTGTTCTATCAGACTGTCAGATCTGAGCAGGATGTTCTGAATTAAACTTGATATGAATCAGCTCTTCAGATGGAAAGCCAAGATTTACCTTAGCTATACAAGCTGTAGCAGAAGGGACTCTTCTGTCCCAGTGAGGCTAATAAATGCTCCTGTTGATAGTCCTTTAGATTTCAGTGAAATTATTAGGGTTCAGCATACACAGTGTTACAAAACTGAGTCTTAATGTGGCCTGTATATACTCCAGATTGAAAAGCCTGGTGAGAATTTCTAACAGATTTCTATGTTGCTGGGGAGCATCATCTGTCTGGCAAGGTTTAACAAACCATAGTTATGTTCAGATAGAATTGGCCAGCCCTCTCATTTGATTCAGAACACGTTTCTTTTGAAAAGAGCTTATCAGACACAGTATAAATGAAGAAGATGTCAAACCTAGGTCCCATTGATGTCATCATTAGCTCTACTCCCACAGAGTCAATGTGACGAGGATTTGACCCACAGTCAAAAGATGAGCAACTATGGGAAAACAAGCAAAAAAGTAGAAGATGTTGTCAAAAACAAACTTCATGCACACAGACAGAATTCTGACAAAAGAAATGACAAGATAAAGAGCTAGTGTGTGGCTGAAACGTCATTAACAAAGGCTTTTCATTTTCATAGTTGCTTACCTTCAGGATAATGTTTAGTGTGGCTTTAGGTATCTAATGATAGGCATCTGATCTGTATATAAGAGTATTAAGTAGTCAAAAGCAAATATTGGAAATTTAGATACGTGAGAGAGATAGAACTATATGCTAACTTTTCCCAGGCAGGTATAATTATTGAAGATCTCATTAATATTAATCATGTCAGGTTTTAAGTTCAGAAGAAACTATTTTGCATAGGTAGGTATGCATAACCTACTTCAAAAAGTTATTAAACTGAGTTATTTTCAAGATAATGAAATCATATGAACATAGATGTTTTTAAACTCCTACTTAATAGACAAAGAATGCACATAATGATCAGTACCTAGGGGCACTGCTATTAAAATGTATCAGAAGTTATGAAATGAAGACAAAGCAAACAGATGTATGAAGAAGGTTCTAAAACTGAATCATAAGAGCAAAAGAAAGATTATGAATTATCAACCAATAATGATTGCCAACTTGCTAATAAAAATGTTTAACAAATCCAGTAAAGCCTTAAGGTTTAAAACAGGCTTGAAAATTTGTAGTTGTTGTAGATTAACCCTGTAAGTAGCTCAGCTCCACACAGCTGCTCTCTCACATGGGGGAGAGAATCAAAAGAGCAAAAGTCAGAAAACTTGAAGGTTCTGATAAAGACATATTTAAAGTATGCTTTTTTCATACATAAAGGAAAAGCCTTGCACACAAGCAAAGCATAATAAGAAATTAATTTACTACTACCTAGCAGCAGACATATGTTTATATGGACTTCATCCTGCATAATGCTTACATGCGAAGATAAATGTCATAATACCAAATGTGTATCATAATACCCTTTCCTCCTTATTCTCCCAGCTTTTGTTGTTGAGCACATCATGTGGTCTGTGACATCCATTTGATCAATTGGGGTCAGATGTCTCAGTTGTGTGCCATCCCAATTTATTGTGTACCTCCAGCCTACTCACTGGCAGAACAGAATGAAAAAAGCCTTGACACCATGTAAGTACGCCTCAGCAACAGCAAAAACATCCCTGTGTTATCAACAGTATTTATCACAAATCCAAAACATAGTTCCAAACAAGCTACTACAAAGAAAATTAACTCTATCCCAGCCAAAAGCAGTACAACAGTGAGAATCTGTAATGCTTCTAATGAGTTCCCAATACCAGCTAAGTTTTGTTTGATAAAAATAAACCAGAGCTGCCTTAAAGTTGTTCTAACTCACAAAGCAGACAGGATCAAGTAAGAGCACAGAATTTATTGTTTATTCTACTGAGCAGGTCCTCAATAAATATTAGTTTCACTGAACAGTGGAACCTGGACTGCTGTGTTTCTTGTTCATAAAACAAGTTCAATTCACTGAACTGTGCAAGCCAAGGTTAATCATTAAATATGTAACATGCAACATGTTAAAAAATCCTATACTGAAACACGAGAAAATAATAAGATGCAGGGAGTCAAGGAGTTTGTTGCTTTTCTCTGCTTGCAGAGCAAATTCACAGTCACCTGCCTGGGTGTGAGATAGATCTCATTGGACTTGTTCAGACTTGTATGACAAAGTTTGTCTGGGTGATTGTAGTATGTCTGCCTGTAGCTGTATTTTTTTTTCCCAGTATCAATTTATTACTCTTTCAAGTGAGATTGACTTTGAAGATGCTATCATGGAAAACATAAAGTGTACATTATGCAGAAACAGAAAGATTATACAGTATGCCTTCATGTTTTTACCAAGAATAAAGAGCTAAAATCTACAAAAAATGCAATGAACTGTGTTCGTATCTGGTGTGATTCCTTTGCTTCGTTTCCTTCACTCGCTTTCTATGTTGGCCGGTTTTGGCCTAAGAGTTTCAGCTATATTTTAAAATTATAGTTTTCTGAAGACACTTCATGCTTTAGAAAGCAACTGGCACTTCAACAGCAGTCTCAGCAATGGAAAAAAATTGCTGAAAGAGCAGAGATTCATTCTCATTTCAAGAAGTAGCCACCTGAGGTCAAGACTAAGGAACATTGGCAAGAAGTCTGCAGATGCACTGCTTGTTCTATACCTATTCTTCAGATATAAACCACTACTCTTTCCAGAAGTCACAGTCATAGACTGAATAACCAATATTTATTATTTATTAATATTTATTAACCAATAAATCCATGTTTTTCTGTAGGCATCAAACTTTCATATGCATGAAATACAGTCAAGAATGTTGTGGCAAAAAAAGTTTTTTCAGCATGTCACATTATTAACTGACAGTGAAGCCACAAAAGAGTTACAGTCTTCTGGGTAACCTTTGCTAACATTTTTGCACATCCTCCCCACATGCACACTGGAAATCATTGTAAAATATATCTTAGGGAATTAAACAGGTTAGCTGTAAGTAGAAATTGTTACTTACCTTCCTCTGTAAAACTCCACATTCATTAATCTCAAGTATGATGTTAAGGGAGACATAATATTTAAAAGATTTTTCTGGAACTCATTTCAAAGCTATTGTCAAACTCAAAACCCACAGAATACTAACTGAAAAGTGGGAATGACTGTATCCTAGTGGCATGAAACTACTTTCTAGACCCTTAATGGAAAATACAAAACCTTAAATTCATCGTTCATCTCTGGTTTAGACTGAAACTGTGTACAGTCAGTAAGAAAATGCATTCTGTATTTAAAGAAATGAGCAAACTGTTTGGGGGAAGATGTTTAAAATACCATAAATAGTGTCAGCTTTTGGAAACTACTGTGAAGATGCAATAACATAGCTGTCCCTAAGGAAAACAGTCCAGAAGACATGATGCAAAAAGATTGCACAGTGTGCACCTAAACACCATGAAAGCATTCAGTAAGCATGATGATATATCATGCAGGGAGGGACCAGCTGTAGCTCTTAAAAGCTGAGGGCCCCTTCAAGAGACAGAGTAAGGAAGCACAGGCCTTGAGCAAAGTATCTAGTGGTTTTATATCTTTGAAAGAAATTTCTTTAACATTTAACATAATTACTGATAAGGACTTAAAGATAAATATATATTATCATGAAATGTCATGTCAGGGGAAATCTCTTATGTACAAGTCTATCTACCACCTTCTTGAACATTTCTACTGCAGAATGACTAATATAAAACAAAGACAAAATAATGAAAAGAAATCTAGAGGTGACATTCCAGAATGAACCATGGTGTTGTGGATATAAAATACTGTCTTCACTCACATTTGCAATAAGTTTTGACTTTCGGGCTTCAGTGTAATTAATTTGGGACTTACATTAACAACTACTGTCATTTATAACGTTAGCATAACTAAGAGAATCCTGTTTGTCATTCTCTGTGCCTTTGGCAAACACTTAACCAAACATACAAATTCATTTTCATGACAGTAACAGAAAAACTAACAGGAAAGTCATTATTCCTCTTGCCAACTCCCTTAAAAGCCAAGCAAATAAACAACTCATATTTTAGCTGTTTGTTTGGAGTTTTTTTCTTTTATCTCAATTTCTCACATCCTTTAAGAAGTTCTTTAACTTAAATCATCCAACTGTTATTTACTATTGTATAGAGTATGCCCCACTCCAGACACAATGCAATACATAACATGAATTTCAAATGTTTTTTAAAATGGGCAAAGGTTTATTGTTCTGAAAATGTTTATACAATTGTATCTGATGGTGATGATCAAGATGAAGATGTTCTTATAATCCCAATACTTCCCACATTTTTCTAGTGGAGTTTCTAAAAGTTTATTGCATTTAAGTTATCAGTTTACACCTCACCTACAGTTCTCCTGAGCTCTGCTATAGCAGGATTGTTATGGAAACACATGAGGTTTGAGAGATTTCCTTCTTTCTTTCAAGACTGTTAGATGTACAAGATTTTCTTTGCAAGGAATGAGATAAAGAGGTGATGTTTCTTTACAAACACTGGAGTATTACCTGAATTCAATGTACAAAATGACATGCTTAGAAGTATACTGATATGACTGAAAAAAAACCCCAAACCCAAACCAAAACAGAAAACACTTGGACTATTTGGATAATATTAAGTTCCTAACTGGAAATAAGGCCCTGTCAATATTTGATGACACTTGCTGTAACAGTAATTCTGTCCTTTTGGCTTACACAACACTGTGATATCACCATTATAATGACAACTGGAAAACACGAAAGGAAATCAAGCATTTCTGCAGCAGAGTTCATACTGAGTTCACTAGGAGATGTTACATCCTTCCTAAGATAGGGGGGCTGAAACCAACAGTCTTTTGGGAGTTCCAGATACTTGAGTATATATGAAAATCTTTGAATATTTAACACTTTATAGGTTGATGACTGATTCCTAGCCACTCTATTTATGAAGCTTGTAATGAGATTACTGAAAGACTGAACTCATACCTGCATTTCATCTAATAGAAGTAGGTCTCAAATGTTCTGGTTTTAAATTCTTTTCCACTGTCTTCAAGAGAAGTGGGCAAGGCTGATTTTATTTATGTAGTTTATTTTGGTATATGAGGTACTGTGGAACAACCATCATATTTTTCCTCTGGGCTTTACCTAACTAGAGTCAAAAAATAACATGTCTGTTCATATGAAAGAAACTGTCATCTACAATTTCCCATATAGATGTCAGTGTTATGATGGTCAAAGGATTAGAAAGAATTGCAAAGACATATCAGACTAAATCTCAGTAGAAAATATACCAAAACGTTGCCAACATAAGCTTTTGAAATGTGAAGTCTCTGTCTGTGTTTATTTTGGCTGTAAAGCTTGCCATTCATCTAACTTTCAATTAATCTTCTTTTATCTCTGAGCCTAGTAACTTTACTATTCCTTTTAAACTTGTCTTTAATAAGCATTTAGAGTTGACTAGATTTGGTTTATAAACTGTTTCTTAGTTTCAGGCTTCACTGGGGTTTAAGTGATTCTGTCCTTTACTCATGTGCTACATAAAGAAGCAGCAAATAAAAGACTTTGTGAAGACAAATGTCTTTGTTTTTTCTTTAATTTTGTGCATGACTCACTTTACTTATATAGATGAGAAATGCTATCTTTAATTTGACTTGCACATCATTTAGGCACTATTTAAAGCAACACATTTTTTATTAAGGGTTGCATGAGGTCTAAATGTTCCACTGTAAACCACTCACTTTATCTAGGCTGAAATGCTGTCAAATCTTGCCAAAGCAGCCAAAACTCTGAAGGTTTTTATTTTACTACCTATTAAATATTTTAGGCAAATGTACCTAAAATCAATTCTCCTTTTCATAATCATAATGCAACAATCTTGATTAATAGCAAAGAAGGCTTTTCCGTCCCACTTCGATCTCTCCTTTCCCCTCTCTGCCACCACAACAGTTAAAAAGGCTATAGCTGAATGTTTAATTTGTACAAACAATGAATTTTCCACTTGCTTCTTAGCTAATTTCTTTTCATGGATATACACATAGAACTTAAAGATAAAAGATTCACAATAATTTCTTGTTTAACATGCTTTATATCACAAACTGATGTTTTTCCTAACCTGTTTGTTCCCATAGTTTGTATTTTACTAAAAGCTTATCTTAGAAATTTGTGCAGTTTCAGTAGGATGGCAGCAAAACCACTTGCTAATTCTTTTGATAATTAAGTACAATGGCTTTGTTAAAAAAAACCCCACAGTATAAACACTGTAATCAAACAATCTCTCCATGTTATTTTTGATAAACTAAACAGATTAAACTGTTTTCAATGGAAACATGGGGGTTTTTTCCTGCTCTCCAGGATTAACTTTTCACAGCCTTTCAAGTATTTGAATGGTTCTTTCAAGAAGAACCTCATCAAAACTTTCCTCAGTATCTTTAAGATTACACATGTAAAACAACAGTGAAGGAGACATTTTCTTGTCTTACTTCTGCTCATAGTGGTAGTACTTTTAAAATTTATACACCCAGAAAGAATATTGGTCTTCCTGCCTTTGAGACTTCATCTGATTTACCTTTTAATTAAAACTCCTTAGTCATTTTCAAAGTAGCAACTTTCCCTGTTCAAAGGGAGTGCATTCCTATTTCCTAAATTCTTGATATTTGCCATGACAAGATCACTACTGAAACTAAGGTGCTTTTAGACACATACATACATCTAGTGGGCTCAGCTCATTAAACTCTTGCAATAACTCTGGATAGCTGCCTTATGCTCAATGTGATTTACTACTCCACTCACTTGTGTCATTTACATATTTTAGAATGAATTAGGGGGGGGTGGCTCAAATTAAAAGAAAAAACAAGCAAAAAAACCCCAAACAAACAACCCCCTTCCCCCCCAAAAAAAAAAATAAAACAAACAAACAAAGAAAACCCAACCATGAGCTTCAAAACCTGTTGAATGCCACTTGTGGCATCCCCCCTAAATGATGATTTCACACTGGTAACCACCTTTTGCTTAGTTCTTATCCTGCTGAGCTTGAACTTTGCACAGTGTCTAGTGGTCTTTTCTGGCTGTGAAATCTGTGGCTAACACATGTTGAATAGTTTTGGTCAAATCACACACTCCACTAGCTTCAGCCAGACATACACTGGGGTTTGAAAGAATTCTTCATCCATCTGCACAAAAGTGGTCAGATTTGTTCCTGCTGTGTTTCACTTTCTTCTGCATTTTTCTAAAATGGAGACCTGTTTCAGTTGTTCTGGGGTGTTGAAAGGGAAGCCTAATCTTACCCAAGGTCACTGAGCTCAATTTAAAACTACTGGAACAGCTATAAGACCCTGGAGGGAGGACGAATTAAATGATCAGATCATCCTTTCTGACCTCAAACTATGACATTTTTTATGCACTCAGTTTTGACTAGCATGTGGGAAAAAGAAGACAGTTCATCTTTCTGGTTAAAAAAGGAAGCATGACAACCCCTTTTTTTGTGTGTTTTATTTGTAGTCATCTAATTTTCCAATTTATTTCCTCATCTTGCTATATTCCTATGTCTATGCTGTTCCTGCTTGTCTTTTGGCAGCCAATTTGGGGCTGCATTTCTTGAGAGTATATAAAACTAACATTGTTATGTGGCTCTTCTGACAGGCAAAGCACTCATGCAAAGCAAGATAAATGGGATGTTACTTTTCCCTATCATGGGATCTCCATTTAGTGACCCAGATGAGAACTGAGAGAACTTGTCACAGAGGCGAGACAGACCAGATATGGCTTTAAATGGGGCTCCAAATCTCATATAGTTTTGAAGCTACTGCTAGAACACTGAATTTGTCATAAAAGACTTGTCAGTTCAGAGTTCATTAAGGTAAAAGATGAGAGTGTTTTATCTGGACACTCTTGAGCCATTCTATGGTAGGAGCAGGGACTAGTTACAGCCCTTGAAAAGAAAAATAATGTGTTTTTGCAGTGTTTTCTTCCAGCTTTCTTTTGGATTGAATCTCTGTGGAATAGCTCCTCCTGGCACATAAGTATTTCTTTTCCTTGTTTGTCTTTTTTGGCTTCTTTGTTAAACTTGGAGGTGTGTTTGTGATGTCAATTCAAAGTCCCTTGAGACTTGGCTTGGACTTGAGGTGAGGTGTTAAACTTCACAAGACTGAATTGGAACGCTTAAGGTGAGAGACAGGGTTTTAATCACTTGCACTGTGGCTGCCACACTAGAAACTTTGTGACCTCAGCTGAGTTTTCTTTTACTCAGAGTCCAAAATCAATAGAAGTATTCATGACTGGAGAAATGACTTGTGTTTAACTTTGGCCCCAAAGTTGGGATGCATCAAAAAGTGTATTTCTCAGGTGTGCAGTTTACAAACTGTGACTCTGAAACTCTGAATTTCACTGTTTTGAATTCCATGTTTTGTAAATAATTCAGAACTGCAGCATTATGCTTGACAGAACAGTTAATCCTCCTGCTTCACAGTTATATTTTCTTCACATCACAAAGGTCTGATTTTGTACTGCTTACTGATGCAACTTGACATTTTTGGCAGATAGTACAAATTATTTTATTATTCTTGTTGTTGTTATATTATTATTACAGAATTATCATTATTGTTACATTAAAACTCCCAACATTTAGATGGATCACCTATAGATTTATAAGGATTTAATTTTAGTATCCTTATTGTAATGTTAAAACTAGTTACATAAATTGGTATAAATTTAACACATTTATTTTATGATCTTATATGGTTAAATTAAATATCTATAAAAATAAATATAAAACATAAAAGTGTATTGATGCAGGAGAACAGAGCAGTTCAAATTTACTAGGCAGGGTCATTTTTCTTGAGCAGAGTCCTGGTCAACACAGTCATTGAAGTCTTCACAGTATCATGTGAAACAGATATTGAGAACTAGCTGGCTGAAAACATGAATTGCTCATCTATCCACTGTAAGAATTTATTTTTTCCTTATGCCTTGTGTATATCTTGGGGCAGCCCTGAAAAATATTCAATCTGGGGTACAAATAAACCCCTTGGACTGTGCTGCACAGAATTCTGTCACAATGACCCCAGGAGTAAAGGACAGTGACATTTAGAGTCATTCACTCAACACCTGTGTACAGGAATACCAACAGTTTTAAAGAAGGAGGAACTGAACTATAACAAAAAATAACACCACATACTTCCAGACAAGGATCCTCATCCTGCAATTGTATCTCATCTTATGATTTCAGAGTTTATGAACAGCAGTATGATTGTCAGATCCTCCAGGTCTGTTCAGGTCTGTCTGTTAAGCAACAAAGTATGTTGTAGATATGTATCAGTAAAGAAAAAAGGCTTCTTCATTAGTCATTTTCAAGGCCTAATAGTGTGAATGAAAAATATGTATACCACTCATTACATAGCAAATCTAGGGAACTTGCTGCTTTAGAAGCTAGGAAGAAAAGGTCTAAGATAATACAGATATAATGCTGTGCAGGTTTGATGTCAGAAAATAATTTCCCACAGAAAATTAATCCATGTCCAGTAATATTTCTTCAAGTAGCTATTACTAAGGACCACTGAATACAACAGCTGATGATTGAGTTTGATCCAGAATAACATGATTAAAGGACAAGTGAAAAGAACTCCACTTATGCTGAACCATCAGCTGCACAAATATAAGATGAGAAACAACGGGTCAGATGGGGATGATCTGGGAATTAGAGCTGATTGCTAACTGAGCAGGAGGCAACTGTCTCATGTTTTTACAAAGAAAGCAAATATCAGACTGCTATGTACAAGCAGAGTATCCTCTGCAAAACACATCCAGTAATCCTTCTGCTTGCTCAGCTCTTGTCCAAGCTTTGGTTGAAATGCTGTGCCCAGCAATATGCCCAGAAAGTTAGAGGTAACACAAGAGAGGCAATTGTAGGATCTGAACTGTGGTTCAAATACACAGAAAAAAGGACCAATTCTAACATGAAAGTCAATGGAGGGAGAACCTTAAGATACCATTTCTGCACAGCATGTTTCCAGGCCTGCTAGATGGCTTTGAAAGGTGTAAACATTAGTCAGAGAGAAACAACACTTTAAATCAAACCTGGATGTCTTTCTGAAAGATATATTGTCCCTCAAGCAGAAGATATGAACTTGATGCTTGAATTATTAGATCAGATATTATGGCCTGATATACAAGTGGTTGGAATAGATAATCATAATGATTCTCTCAATCCATACAATATATGAATCTGAATTCAGCGTGAGCACATTGAGAGGCAAAGAATAACTCAATGAAAACAAGTAATATAAAACCCAATAGCTACTATAGTTTAAAAAGACCCATTATAACACCAAGAAAGGACCCTTAATGCTTTATAATTTTTAATTCTCAGCTTGACTCCTAATCAAGCAAAACAAGAATAATTAAAAAGTAACAATCTATGACTTTGACAGGTGCCCTTACTACTTCCTGTATTCTTGATGCAAGCTGGACACTGGAAATTAAGCTTTCTGACTGAATGATATGAACTGAGTAATAAGAAAACAAGTGACAGATTTGCAGGTGGTCCATGAATTAAAAAAATAAATAAAAATAAAAGTAGTATTTTCACCACTAAATCTGTTCTACTGTGCTAGTGGTCATGGTGAAAATTTGCTGCAGCCATTAAAGTAGCAGATATAAGTGAAGAGCACACAGGGAGCAGAAACATGGAGTAAGAAGTGGCCATTAAAGTCACTATTAGAAATATAACCTTACCTTTTAACAACAGAGGTGTTAACAACACAGCAGATTGCCCTCTCACCATATTGCTGTTTAAAGAGTTCATTTGAACTAGTCCTCAGCTGGCATGCTTGGAAATGCCATCCTTTAACAACACAAGAGCCTAGCATATGGAACTGGGAAAGCATTTAATAGCTATCTCTGTATTACTGAATCTGGGAGTGCTTTTAAGCTAATGGTTGCAGGTACACTGCAGCTCTTTCCCTCCCTTTCAGAAATGTCCCTTCTAGTCTAGTTTTCATGTCAAGAAACCTTGCAGGCCAGACAAGAAGCCTGCTTTAAAATGACCTCAGAGTCCTTACAGAAGCACCTCCCAGCAGACCATGGAATATTTTGTTCTAATCCCTCCTATTGTAAGAAACTACATCAAGTAATTTCATCCCAAATTTAGGAAGTTACAACATAAAAATATGTTGTCATTCACTTATGTTCTAATGACTCACTGTTCTAATAGTGAAACATTTAACTATTGAGAACCTTCTTGTAATTTATGAACAAAGCTTATTGTCAGTCTGTATCTTTTTATTCTGCTGAAATTTTTTCTGTAGCTACAATAAAACTTCACTTCCACTTTACTAGGCTGAAGTCTTCTCCAACACAAAAGGTTTTCCAGACCCTTGATCATATTAGTAATCAGTCTGAAATAATATTTCTTGAACATGACTAGAACTGTATCTAGTATTCCAGACAGATACCACTAGTGCCTTGTAAACTATATTGAAACATTACTTTCTCTGCTACAAACTCTTTCTTGATAGTTGCAAAGATTATGTTTATTCTCAGGGGACATAAGACAAGTGATGTTGAGAAGTATTTTCTCCTGTTTTCACTTTTGACTTGCTCAAATACCCTCCACACTTATCATACATTCTGAAACACTTCCATGAGGATCAGTATATGATTAGCTAGTTTTAGTAACTAATAAGAAAAAAATAATAGGAAAATAAAGGGATCAAGCTGACTACAATATTTTAGATTACAGTAGTTGAATTAAAAAATAATGCTCTGATGATATAAAAACTTTTGAGATGAATGTTTCAGTTTCTTTGACATTTCTAAGGGAAGTTATTCCTTATGGTTGAAACTCAAAAAAAGATATTTGGAGTTGCTGTATCTAATATGTTTTATATATTAATCACATTTAAAATTTAAAAGTATATTTCCATGGTCTAATGTAATTTCAATAAGATACTTTGAAAGACTTCACCTCTGTTTCCAACACAAAACATTTAAGACCTTTGACTCTATAAAATGCCTAGAAACATTGATTTTCATTCTGAAAATTACAATTATTTAAAATGTAAGAATTTCTCATTGGATAGTAATTTCTGCTTTCTTACCAGCTCTACTAATATCTACATAATTTTGTGGCTTGGTAAATAGCTTACCACTGGAATTTCTATACATATTTTAAGTAAAATAGATATAAACTGTATGTATAAGGTAGTATGGATGGTCACATCCAAAGAGTAGTGGTCAATGGATTGGTGCCTAGAGACAAGTGATGTTCTTCAGGGGTCCATACTGGGACCAGTTCTGTTTATACCTTCATCAATGACACAGACAGTGAGATCAGGTACACCTTCAGCAAGTTTGCAGAAGACACCAAGCTGAGTGGTGTAGTTGACACAGACAAATATTGTGACATAGTATAAATGATAGTTTTCCTGAATTAGCAGTGGGCCTCAAAGGCAGAACTTTCTAAGTATGGAAGGGAGTCTATGTGCCAGCACAGTACAGTGATGGTATCAGAAATGCTCTTGCAGTACTGCAAGCCAAGCTGCACTGGTGCTAAAAAGAAAACAGCCACGTAAATATGACTCGGTGGCTGTGCCACACAGCATATCTGATCTGAACAGAAGACTTAGCATCTTATATTCCCATATGATGTTCCTTTCACTTTATGCAGGGCATAAGATTTTGGTCCCAAGACCTGTGAGAGTTATAACTTGTTACATCCCATTCAAGAAGGCTATCAGGTCTCAAACTGGCTTATGGCTTAGATGAGTGTTTAGGAAAATGAGGAGTGGGAAGACAAAGGATGATGATTCCTGACAAAGCCACTTTTCCACAAAATATCTCTCCAAAAATCAGAGACTTTCATGGATTTTCTGTTATTTTCAACAAGGTTCAGAATAGATGTCAAAGGAATCAAAATTATAAGGAGAAAAAGCTTCATAATGCTGTTTCTGTGGGGGTTTTGTGGGTTTTTTGTTGTGTGTTTTGGTTTTTTTTGCAAAGCCATATTCATCATATATAATATTCTGTCATTGTATAGTTGTATGAAGACAAACCAAACCCAAACTAGAGGCTACATGAAGCAATGATCAATCATCCAAGGCATTTGGATTTATTATTCAGATAAATCTGGACATACAATATGGCTAAAACAACGTGTGAAATTATTTTCTTGTATTATTTCTCTGCTCTGTGCTTTTCATGCCTGATAAGATTTGGATTTTTTCCAAATCATTTACCCAGACCTACTTTCTAACTGTGTACTTTTAATACTCCTAAAATGAGTTTTTCTTGTGATCACATGGAGAAAGTGAAACTGCAGTGGGAAAATGGGTAGCACTGTTAGCAGGCAATTTGGTAATTGCAGATGGAAAACATCATTGTGGGAAAAATCACATGATTAAGACATTGATTAAAAATAAATTGCTCTCTCCAAGTAGGTTTACATTAATGTTATGCAAGGACAACAAGCAGGTCATTCCTAAGACACTTAACTTTACATCTCATTGACTGACAAAACTGAATGCTTCATTATTCAGTAGACTTTCAACAGTACAATTTATTTCCCCTGTTTTACATGTTTTTTAAGCCCTTCTCTTTTCCTCCTTCCTATGCTAAAACCAAACCTGGACTTTTCTCTTAAAAGATAATATAATTATTTATTTTTAGCATTGAAGTCACTACATGGACCAGTTAAAGCCTTTTGTAAAACGCAGAAAACACAGATTAGAAGGTGTTAGACACTCCATAAGGTAATATATACTGTGTTTTCTCTGCTAATGCTTTTGAGAAGTTTCCTTTTCCTTCAGTTGGAAGACTGCTGTGAGGTGGCTTCACAGCTCTTTCCTCTCCAGACTTCACAAGCCCTTGCCCTCTCCTCTGAGGACAAGAACTCTAGCCTTTACCATTGTGGTGACCTTCCACAGAACTCACTCCAGTCTATGAACATCTTTCTCTTTGTATGCTCAGAAAAAAATCTCAGTTGTTTTCTACAGAGGCCACATTGACAGAGATCAAACATTCCATTTTTGTTTTGTTTGTAACGATTCTATTCTGCAAGGTTTAGTTTATGAATGTGTTAGTATATACAGATAAATGTTCCAGAAAATGATTGCTTAGAGAAGAAGTAGTCATTCCCAGCAAGTTTAACAAAACCTTCCCAAAGGAGCCTCAGTGTGTTGCAGGAAATCTGTTGTATTGCCCCTGTAATGCTTTTCTTGGGGCACCCTCCACAGAAGTGGAGATCTACTAGATCATTACCCCATCTGCCTGACTGACAGAGCAGAGCTGGTGCACCTAAAAACAAATGTCAAAAGAATTTCATCTACTAAAACTCCTTAATTTGCTAGCTAAAAAGTGAGCTCATTTTCCATGATCTTATGCATTTATGTTTTTGTTGGAATTTGAAGATGACCAAATGTAACGCAGAGACAAAGAATCTGATTTTTAAAAGGAGGATTTTAACTTAAAGCAACTGAGATAACTAAATTCACAGACAAGGTAATCAGACAAGGTAACTTGGGTTAATAATGTATTCAATAGACTGAGTCAAATTTCTCCTGATGGCAATTTAGTGTACTTCCAAAAAATAAACTGTGGGTTTTCTTCCTTTTTATTTTCCAATATCAGAATTGGAATGCAAAAGGAAAGGCAAGAAAACAATCCCATAAACCTGGAATTGACAAATAGTTTAAAAACAAAATCTCTATATAAAACCTGGTGTAACTAATCATTTTAAATATGTGAAATATTAGGCATGGGAAGTAAAATGTTCTCCTGATTTAATATTTAAATTTACATACCATCATTAGTCTTAGTAATTATCATGAAAAATATGATTATGCATTCTAGTTTAGAAAGTAATCTCATTCTCAAAATTAATACTTAATGAATAATTAATTTAAAAACAAGAAAATTCACAACTCCAAAAATATAATAAAATATTATTTAGACAACAGAACCAAGGAAAAGGGAAATACCCATGAAATTTGCTGTGACTGGTTATCTCAAAAGAAAAGAACAAGAGGGTAAAATGCATCTCAGGCATTAATAGATGAAAGCAATGGTCTGTCTGAGATGCTGGGATTAGTTTTAAGTTATAAAGTCCTCATTCAGCAACAGCATGAACGTATAGTCAAGGCCTCTCTCTTTGCTCTTTGCACCACCCCTCAGTTTCTTTTCTTCAGGCCTTGACCATTTTGAGAGGAAAAACTTTCATCTAACCTCAGCAGTCATAGGTTTTCTGAGTTTGTTCTCTCCTTCACCTTAGAAGGCTATAATTGTTGTGTCCCAGAACGCTTCACTCCTGTCCATCATAATGAAAGATGAGCTGCCACCAGGTACTGCTCACCAGGTAATAAGCAGGAGCAAGGTATTTCACATTGTATAAGCACCAGGACAGTCATCTTCAGATACAGACTGAGGAGTTTGCTCATGAAGATGGCAGATTGAAAAGACACCTAGATAATGAGGATTAAGAATAACTAAATCCATGGAGAAAGTAGCTGAAATGTGTTGTCAGGTGAGACAGAAGTGTTGTGCATGAGTGGGAAAGAAAAAAACCTGTGTTCCTCTGGTGTGGTTAGTTACAGAGGAGCACAGTATTTGTAGCTAGTCAAACAGAGTTTTAAGTGAGAGGAAGAAACAATACATTGGGAAGAAAAACCAGCTTGCTGAGCAAGATGTGAATGGCATCAGTTGTACTCTGGAGATGACTTTCTCTCCCTACCAACTGTACACAGGGTGTAGACAATTAGCTTAGGTACACACCTAACTTAAAATGGCCAACGTTATTGAGATTATTCTCTTCCAGTTAATTCCATTTATAAGTTTGTCAATATAGATGTCACAGTGGCCAGATCAAATTCTAAATAATGGGCAAATATATTAAAGCTGCAAGTCAGCTTCATCACATACAGACTTATAGAGGACAAATTCTTCTCTTAAAAACATCATTTTAACTTTTACTTTAGTTCTGCCTTTTAATTGGTCTTCAGCCAAGTATTGATTTCAGATAAGTACTGTGATTTCTGAGAAACACTAGGGCTTAGGTTTTATATAATGCTGCTACTGTGTCACCTGCATACCACTGGCACTTCAGCTCTTGGTAGTCATTAGCTCTCCTGATAGCTTTTCAGAGCACTTGAATAGACAGAGTTTTAGGGTACAGTGAAGTGTTGGGCTTGGAGATGAAAGTAATAAAAGCCTAGATTGCTTCTTAAACTCTGAATTTCGTAACAGAAGAAACAAAAAAATATAATTTTACCTGTTGCTTATGAGTGTTTTCTTTGTTGGATATATAACCTAAAGACTGCCTTAGATTCTGGGTACCACTTGAGAAGTGTCAGAATTAAAAACTAGGAAATTTTTCTAGTGAGTTTAATGTCTTATGGTACTGAAAGAAAGTTAAAATTTAACAGGAGTCACTAAGATTGCATTAGAAATAATTTCATCTCTTTAAAATGAGTAAGTTTATGAACATTTCTATTTAGATTAACAGTGTTCTGGGAAGCAAGCTGGCTGGGATTATCAGCAGGACTCTAAAACTGTTTCAGCAGAGGGAGGTGATGTACCTCAGAGTGAGAGGGAAGAATGAGGGATGATTCTGCCCCTCTGCTCGGCTCTTGTGAGATCTCATCTGGAGTACTGTGTCCAGATCTTGGACTCTCAGTAGAAAAAGGATGCAGACCTTTTAAAGCAGGTCCAGAGGAGGACCACAAAGATGATCAGATGGCTGGAGTAACTCCTATGAAAACAGGCTGAGAGAATTAGGGTTGTTCAGTCTGGATAAAAGAACACTCCATGAAGACCTTATTGTGACATTCCAATATTTAAAAGGAGCTTATAAAATAGAGAAATAGACACTTTTTACATGAGTAGATAGTGATAAGACAAAAGAGAAAGTTTTTAAACATGTAAACATTTAAACTTTACATAAAGTAGAGTTAGATTAGGTGCTAGGAAGAAATTCTTTAGCCAGAAGCAGGTGAGGCACCAGAACAGGTTTCCCAGAGAAGTTGTGGCTGCCTCATCTCTTGCAGAGTTCAAGGTCAAGTTGGATGGTGCCCTGGGCATCCTGGTCTAGTGGGTGGCATCCCTATCCATGGCACACGGGTTGGAACTGCATGATTTTTGAGGTCACTTCCAACCCAAATCATTCTCTAATTCTATGCTTCTATGATTCAATAATGTTTTGGTTCTTGTGCACAGTCCAGCTACGTCTCAGTTTCATGTTGGAGATTTAAGCAACAGGTTTCACACACTTACTATCATCCACTTATTTCTGTAAAATAAAGATCTGGGCAAGTGGATTGATTGGTAGTCACTAAACACTTCCAAATGTCTCTGGCATATCCAGTAGGCAAACCTAGAGTCCCATCTGCAAGGCTGTGCTTCTAGAAAAGAAGCAACTCCATATGGCATTGGACTAGTTACAACAGTCTTGACTCCATACTCTTTCCACCATCTGCCTCCTGAATGCTTGATTATGCTTTAAGAAAACATTACCCTCTGGATCAACTCAGTCTTAAACAAAGCAAACTCTTCTTACCTTCCTCTTGGCCATCTATCACTCTTCCTCATTTTCTTTGCAGGGTCACAAGTCAACTTCACCAGTCCTTACGTTTTTTTGCTCATAACCTGCCCCATTATTGTCAGTAGCTTCACACTGAGATCTGCTAAGTGCTTTTATGTGGCCCTGAGAGAGGACCCTCTAAATATTGATTTAAATAAATTATTTCCCAGTAATACCTGGAGACCATTGAAGTAATATGCAGCAATCTCTACCAAATATAGGTTCCAGTCATGCAACTTTACTACTTCACCCAAAAAGTGAGCCCAAACACTTTCAGGGGACTGTTGGTCAAGTTGGTCCATATGAACTAGAACTGATCTGAAACAATTAATACTCATGTAGTGGAAGAAGATACAGGGAATCATCAGATATTTGGGTATATCGTTGTTTTTCCCATAGAAAATAAANTCAACAGACAATTTTGGTTTGGTCCTGTAGTTACATAAAAGTTTTTCTAAAACATTATTTGCCCAAAACAGTGCAATGTTCTTGTACATTTCAATGTTTATGAAAAAGATTGTCATCCAAAAACTTACAGCAAAATACCTCAAGATAGTTCTTATAAAATCATAAGCACATAAACTACTAACACTACTGCAAAAAAAGTTGGAAGTAAGAAAATGGTAATTTACAGCTGAAATCTCCACACATTTTAATGCAGATGGCATAATCATGGACACGGCAAAAACAAAGATCTAATCCCTTCATTAAAGTATGGCTTTCAGTAACTTATTTTTTGGATGAATGAAACAGATCAATTTCAAACTGAATTGTCTACAATCAGTATGGATAAGCCAACAGCAACATCAAAATGTTTCCCATTATACTTCGGAGGACTCCAGCTGCGATGTCTCTATACAAGTGTTTTATTAAATGATACAGTCATATGGCACGGAGGAACAGACATTGAATGAATGCATTGGTTTCAGAATGAATATGGTACATGAAAAATTTAAATGGGAAATGGAAAGTAAAACATGGAAGAAAATGAAGATAACTACGTTGTAAGAGCAAGAGAATTGGAAAGAACATGTAACTCCAGCAGTGCAGTCTCTCAAATAAAACCCCATTTATAATTTCTTGCCCATTTAGTCTCCTGAACAGAAAATCCTGAAGATCTGAGATGAACAGAAGAACTACTGGTAATAACCAGAGGACTTGAATAGTAAGAAATTCAGTAAAGAGAAATAGACTATTACAGAAATGATTTACAAGTGAGCCCTGAACAAAAACCATATGAGAAGATTCGAGAAAAAAAGAAAAGCTGCTGTTGATGTGGAGATAGGCTGCCTCATAATATAGATACCTAGCATTTGAGAAAACAGGGACTTATGTGGAAAAGGCATAGTACTTTTCTGAAGTGACAGATGCAGAATCATTATTAATAATTACTCTAAGCCACAAGACCATTTTTAATAAATACACATGGTGGAGATCTTGAAGCCCATAAGTAAAAAATGTGTATGCAATGCAAGAGAAAGCTGGTGGGCAAGGCAGCAGAAGTAAAACAATTTTTTCCACTTCATGCAAATAAATAGGTACATTTTATTCCTTCCTTTTTTTTTTTTTTTTTTAAAGTTAGCACATTCTCAGATAAATCATGTTAACAGATAAACAGACTCAGGAGCATCAGTAGCTGTTACAGCAAAGAGAAAGAGAATCACACACCAAAGCTTACAGTATCAGATTTTACCTATATGGTCTAAAACATCCACTAGATGAAAAATTATCTGAGACTTCATGAAAAGACAAAAACACATGAGTCATAAAAAACTTCTAAAACTCAACAAGCCCACAAAAAACCCTAACCACTCCCTGCTATGGCTGAAGTGATGTTTCAAGAAAATAATTGCCCTTCTCAAGGAGATGCTAAGCAAAAAGACAGGAGTGCACATAGATAAAACTATATCTTCCATATCACAGAAACATAGAATACTACATCTTGGTAGATCACAGGGTGAAGAAAAGCTACTGTAACACAGAAAAAAAAACAAAAAAAAACAAACAAAAAAAAGGAAAACACAAACACCCCCCTCAAAATAAAACTAATACAACAAGACACTATTAAAAAGAAAGTGTTGGGATATACTGCCAATTAATATTGGCAAATATAAGAGGCTGACAGGCATTAATACCATACAGAAAGGCAGATGTACAGCAACCAGTGGCACCAGCTGACTTCATCTTAGGTTTTGTCCTATTCTGTCAACTAGCCATATCCAAACCAGAACCTAAGTGCCTAAAATGGGATGTTGGCAAAAGTTTAGATACTAAAAAATTCAATCACAATACAGCTTGCATCTGATTTAAGAGATGACCCAACATCCATAGATGTTCCGTTGTTATATGACCAACTCTCCTTTTTATCTAGTGACAGGCTCAACCTACCTACCTTGACACCAGAATTAGGCACCTATTCACTTTAGGTATCCTCTTCATAAGTTGAAGGCATACAGATACCCACAGAAAGCATGTTTAAGCTTTAGATTCTCTGTGTTAAGACAGACAAATTTTAATGTGGCTGAAAAAAATCATCACACCTCAGAGCTGGGAGTCAGATGCTATGTGTCTTTCCTATTATGTTCCAAAAAAGGTTCAGTTGAGAAGCTTTCTACAGAGCACAAATAATACATCCCACCAGCACTGTTTTCAGTCCAAAAGACAGTGTCAGAGCTCTAGTCTTAGTTTATAATGGGCTAAATAGTTGTACACCTCTTTGGGAGTGTCGATCTGCTTGAGGGTAGGCAGGCTCTGCAGAGGGACCTAGATAGGCTGGATAGATGGGCAGAGACCAATGGGATGAGTTTTAATAAGGCTAAATGTAAAGTCCTGCATTTTGGGTGTAACAACCCCCAGCAGCGCTACAGGCTCAGGAAGGTGTGGCTGGAGAGCTCCCCAGCAGAGAAGGACCTGGGGGTGTTCATTGATGGCAGGCTGAACATGAGTAAGCAGTGTGCCCAGGTGGCTAAGAAGGCCAATGGCATCCTGGCTTGCATCAGGAATAGTGTGACCAGCAGGAGCAGGGAGGTGATCTTGCCACAGTACATGGCACTGGTGAGGCCACACCTCGAGTACTGTGTGCAGTTTCGGGCACCGCAGTTTTAGGAAGGACATTGAGCTACTAGAGAGGGTGCAGAGAAGGGCAACTAAGCTAGTCAGGGGTCTGGAAAACAGGCCTTATGAGGAGAGGCTTTGGGAGCTGTGGTTGTTTAGCCTGGAGAAGAGGAGGCTGAGGGGAGACCTTATCGCTCTCTTCAGCTACTTGAAAGGCCATTCTCGGGAGGCGGCTGTTGGCCTCTTCTCCCTTGTGACTAGTGACAGGACTAGAGGGAATGGGCTTAAGCTGAGCCAGGGTAGGTTTAGATTAGATATTAGGAAGAATTTCTTTACTGAAAGAGTGGTTAGATATTGGAATAGGCTGCCCAGGGAGGTGGTGGAGTCACCATCCCTGGAGGTTTTTAAGGAGAGGATAGATGTGTTTCTTCAGGGGATGATTTAGGGGTAAGAGTAGTGTAGGGCTATCGGTTGGACTAGATGATCTTGAGGGTCCTTTCCAACCGTAATGATTCTGTGATTCTGTGATTCTGTCATTTTCAGACATGGAGAGTTCGAGTGCTGGGTTTATTAAGCATTACTGCTACTGAAATGAGCCTTTGAGAAACTTGACTGAATGAGACAGCATTTCAGGAGAATAAAATGTATGAGACAGCATTTCAGAATTTTTAGCTGAATGAGTCTGCAAATATGTCCTCCCTCATTTTCAGTCAGCAGGATAAACAAAACCTGTAGATCGCTATCAGCTGCACGTTCAGTCAGGCTAGCAACAATTTTAAAAGCACAGAAAGCACAAATGTATTTCATATGCAGGTTGGATATTTGGTAAGGTAGAACTGTAAAAATACTTGCAGCTTTAATTTGGAGATACATACATTTTCATATGCACATCTGCAGAGTTCATTTTTTTAGTATAGTTTTTGCAGAATCCCAAACTTCAACTGTATTATTTGAAATCTGAAGATAAAACAGTAAGAAAAAGCAAGATAGAGAGTGAAATAACAAGATTAGGACTTAAAAATAGTACTCAAACCTGTCATGGGCAAAAATTCAGCAGATTATTTATCCACACATTGACTTTATAATGTGAGAAATAAAGATTCTGGAGCAGTGAATATAGCCACAGTGACATCTACAATTAAAACTAGAAGCCCCTATCTTTGTGAGACCTGTTTTCATAATATGAATGTGACTAATGATGAGATTTTGGTGCAAGTTGTAGATTTTTTCTACTACCTCTCTTTGGGATCTCAAAGATCTCAAAGTATTCTTCCATAGTCACATATCTTGTTTTAGGCAGCTCACTCATCTCTCAAACCTGGATGACTAAACCAGACCGATAGCCTTCTTTTTCTATACTGTTCAAAGCTTTCCTTGAGAGTTTTCATACTTCCATCCTCTGTCATCCAGAACCAGAAATCTCCTTTGATGCTCTCCCTCCCTTTCTCCTACAACTTCTGTATCATAACCAAATCCTTTCATGACTTGCTCCACATTTTAAAAATTGCCTTCAAACATCTACCCACCAATATTTGCAGCTTTCTTCTGAAATCTGTCAGCCAAAATAAATACTCCACATCAGGTTTAAGAAAACACATTTTACAATGTTCCTCTAACATTAATGTGTACTTTCCATGTTTTATATAAAAGTACATTTGTATATATGTATGTTTACATATACATATATTCACACATGACTATTTCAGTAGATGTTTTCCAAGACAGAGTAGACCACTTGTTCACATGTAAACATCATGTGTAAGTGACTTCAAGAGCTATGAAACTTTTCCAGTTGTAAATTTGAACACACATCTATCCCTTTTACCTGATTAATCCACCTAATCTTAGAATCTTAGAAAAATATTTTTTTTCATTCTTCCACTGTCATTTAAGTTTCTCTTCACTCTATTTAATAAAGCCCTCTAATATAGAGACTAGGTCTTTTCCATAAAGAATCTAGAAAACCTGCAGCTGTTGCAGGCTAAAAGATATACCTGAACTTCAAGTGTCTTGAAAATTCTCTCTAAAAAAAGAACGTAGTATAACAGAAAATAGAAACATCTCAAGCTAAGTCTATGGAAAAATAGAATGAAGACCCAGGAAACTTCTGTGGAACTGAGATGATTCACAGTGAATTGTTAGTCACTTCCAATCTTTAATTGTTGGACCTTTGTCAGAAGACAGCAAGAATTTTTTCTTTTCTTTTTTCCTCTTTTCTAGACTGCAAAAACTGTATCTAACCTCAGTTGACTCCAACTTCATGGGTTTTATTTTTGTCAACATTCAATTGCTTTTAATTTTCTTTGAAAAAAATCATCTCCTTTGACATAAATGCAGAAGAGATTTCAGGTGAATCAGCTAAATTAACAACTATATATGTAGATCCAATTCATATGGGAGCAGTAGCTACAACTTTAGTAGCATTCAGAAGTAAACAGAAATTAAATATCAACAAACAGTATAATTATCTATTAAGAAATCCTTTCAAATGGCTGAAATCCTCTCTTCCTCTTAAAAGACATGAAATTAATAATAACAGTTGATTTGGATACAGCACTGCTGATATTTGTATGATGTCCAATTATTATGAATAGAGTCTGGCTCCCTGCCAGATCCTGACGTGGCTGCAAGCTGTTTCAAGTGCCAGCTAGCATTGAACCCATCCATCAAATATGTTGCCTGTATCCCCACTGTGGTATTTCATGAAATAGCAGAATGAGATGCTGCACTTGCATCTGCTCTAGAGTGAGATGCAGTGTAACACCCAGGTGAGGAGCCACATCCTTTCGAGTGCAGTGCCCATGGGTATGCTGACATCAGGACCATACTTTGGAGGCTAACTTTCCACTGGGTAATTTGGAATCTTATCAAAAGCCCATTGAAGTCAAAGGAAATATTCCCATTGATCTCAGAAGGCTTTGATCAGGCCCATGGTGAGCATGTACTTTAGCAGTTTTTTACTGCTCTTGCAACACACACAGCCAAATGAATACACTTAATGTTTTGAGCAAAAATATCATGAAATGGCACAGCTTGGCTGACCAGAGTCAGGAACCAGAAAAGGGCTTAGCAGCTGGAAGTTGGTACTTGAAAGCCTCTTTAGTTGTCTGAGCTCAACCTTTAGACAATTAGGAATATTCACAATTGCCTCTGTTTAGTTGCTGTTGATGTCTTCAGTCTGTCAGTTCCAGTGTTTCTGCTGGTGAGGTCACCAGGGCACATGAATTCTTCCTGTGGCATGAAGCTGCAATATCAAACCATCTTCTGGTGCCAAGGTGCTTTTAGTAGTTTGCACCTAACCCCAGTGAAGTCAGTGAAATATATTTCCTACAAAGCACAGAGACATATTTTAACATGTTTATACCATGGCTAATCCTTTCCCATGCTTTTCTCCACAAGATGCCTACACTTCACGTGTGCAAATCAGGAGTGAAAACTCCTCTCTGTTGGAGAATTTAGATATCTGACCCTTCCCACAGTCACTGTTTTAAACCCCATTGTTTAACTGGAGATTGATTTAGATGTCTCCCACTCTTCTTCAAAGTTGCATTATTGTGAAGAAAGGGCAGAGCCAGTCCTTTCTTGGCCATGTTTTGAGGACATACTGTTCATCTCCTGGACATCCCAAGGGGATTTTCTGCCTAGTGGAATACTGTTTACTTGAGGGAACCCTCTCTCTTTCAAAAGTTTTTCAAGAAACATCTATCTCAGATTGCTGATCTCTGTGAATCTTTTTTCAAAGAAGAAATTACATGTGTGGGAAGTTAGGAATTTGGCAGTAAGGCATGAGGAAAATGCTGCAACAGAGGTCAGTGTTGTGGGTTTCTGTTGTATTTACCTTTGGGCATTCCCTCAGCTCCTGAACTTTCAAAGCTACAATCTTTGGGAAAGCTCCCATACATTAAATTGAAGAGTTACAAAGGTCAGAGTCATGGGACACACTGCTGACCCAGAAGAGATGTTTAGTCTCCTAACAAGTGTGTTTAACATTGCTTTTATAACCAAAATTATTTCAGCATTGCACTGATATCAGACTTCTCTGGAAACAGAAGAGGGAATTCATGCCTCTCACTGGAGCAGACTTTAATCTTTTTTTAATGAAGTGACCTAGTAAGGAAAATCTAGATGAATACTTGGAATTTGCTGGTAAGATACAATAGCACTGGCTACTGGAGGATTTTGCAAGGTAAAGCCCAAACATTCAGAATTTTAGTGATATTGCTGGGGCAACTAAAGTGGAAAGAAACTCAAATTCTTTATACCTATGCTTCTGAAAGACAATTTGAACTTCTTTTCAAGAATGTGTGTCTATAACTAACTGTTGACTTCATAATGAAAAACTGCAAAATTTAATCTGGCTTTCAAAAAAAATCACAACTGTACACAACTCCAAAAATCAAGTCAGTAGCACATCATGTTGGAATATTAATAAAGTAAATAAGAATGCATATACTAAGGTCAGTGTTATAGAGGTTTCACAAAAATAGAGAAAACTTTGGGGCAAAGTAATTGATGAATGTTTGTCTTGTTATCACAAGCAAAGCCTTAATTTCTACAACAGATAATAATGTAGTTAGTTATGTACTCATAATGTAGTTACTTATGGACTCAAGCCCCTATGATTTTTGGATATTTTTTGCCAGTCTTGTAGTCAAAAAGATGAAGAAGAAACATTTCAAAAGCATCAAAGTGACTTAGGGGCCTGATGGAGACACTTCAAAAGCTGTTCATGCATATTGGGTCTCTAAGTCCCCTAAAGTGGTGGACAAGCATCACGCAGAACTTCTAGAAGTGCTCAGACTCAACCAAGAAGCCTGAGACTAACAGGGCAAATTTGGCCACAGCATAGTATTTGGAAGTGTGTCTAGAGCTCATAATTTACACTGGTGAATTTTAAAGTGCCACTTGTAGTATTTTTCCTCCAAACTTAAAGTTGTGTTTATGTATGGGAAATTTGAAGATCTCACTCTTTGGGAAAAAACAGTCATTGGGAAATGTTATTTGTGATTGGGGAAAGTTTTGGCAATGGCTTTGCTAAGGAGTAAAAAGTTTTGAAAAGGGCCATAGGTAAAGAAAAAAAAATAAAGGAAGCCTGTGATTTGGGGGACAAGCTTTAATATGATTTGTTATGGTGAAAGAGATCTTGAAGTTGTTTTGCTTCCTCAGACTGCTGTTTATTTTGCCATATATTTATGACCAAACATTTTATCTCCAGCTTGGTTTGTGTTTTAGCTTGTTTCATGTGTAGTTTATTTGGATTTTTTTGTTTCCCCCCACAAATCGTGGGGGTCATTAGAATATTTAGAAATCTGTGAGAATGTCAGAAGCCTGGCAAAAGACAGTGGAGCACTACTTACTGGTCCTTTATTGTGGAAACAGAGGGATAGACAGCTGTGTCAATGTTGCCATGGTGAATAAGGTGGAGCACTTTGTAATTGGCAAACAAGAGCAGGCATGTTCCAGCTGGGTAATGCTATGCTCACTTCTCACCTGAAGGAATACAGTTGTTTTATATGGGGGAAAGTATTGGTCCTTGTAGTGGTAGAAACACATTTGTACAAAATCTATGACTCTCGGTGCACCACTGGAAAATCTCCAGATATAATTGCCATGTATTTCAGTGCCATGGGTTGTTATTTGCCTTCATGGGTTTGGGGCCAGGTCAAATTTGAGGGTTCTGTAGTTTCATTTTTTATTTGATGGGAGGGGCTGCATTGATGCTGTGACAATAGAAGGTGATAAAATACTTGCCTGAGTGACTAGCTACACGGAGTCTGATGTAGGAATTTGCTATCCACTCTACAATCAACATTTCATCCACAATTCTTGTATCAGATTTGCAGTAAGAAATTGGGTACATTCAGTTCTGATGATTGTCAAAAGCAGAACTGCAACTTTTCCTACCACTGTTTCTGTAAAGAGAGTCACTAACAGTCAGGCATGCTTCTATAAAAATCCCTTTGTTCCAGCACAGAAAACTTCATTCCATAAAGATAGACTTCTGACACTCTGCTGCAGCTGATGAGACATAGCAGTATATTCATTAGTCACAGAGTCTAACCCACAGTCACAAAACAAAATAGAAATCATTTTATGCCCCAAGTGGTCAAACCCTATTCAGTGTTAGACTGTGTTATTTATCTGTCTGTCTGGGATTGTGTCATTCTTTACTGCTACAGCTCAGTGACCTGGTGAGAGGAGAATATGTGTCTTTAAAAATTCTGTTAATGGATCATGCATAGCAGAAGAAGGACATCTTAGGGGAATGAGAATCTGTATGTAGGATTATTCTTTTCTTAAGAAAAACTGCTACATCCTATCTAGACAATTGGCAGCTAATTTTACTGCCATCCACATCTGCAATCATTTTAGGCTATACCTATTCTTTCCTCAGATTAGTGCATTCAGCATGAATGAATACTAAGAAGACAATGACGTACCACAAAGAAATCTACAGCTGAGGAGGCAGCAAGGTATTCTTACAAGAAAGCAATCAATGGAAGACAAAGTTGCTCAGCAATACTAAGGTTAAGCCACTGGTTCAAATGCCTGAACTATCTATTCAGTTGCTTAACCTTAAAATACTGTTTCAAATTGTAGATTTCACAATTTCACATTCATAAAGCTTCACTTTAATCTATTGCAGCTTCAAGTTCTGAAAAAATTCTCATTCACAAACAGTGTTTTCTAAAAAATACAGAAGTTCTCCAATATGAAAAGTATGAATTACCTTCACAGTAGTTCTATATAGCACTGCACTGCATAAGTCCATTACATTATAAAAATGATGTCCTTTTAGAGCTGAGCAATGAAAGACCATGCAACTTACTAATCTTTTGAACTAACATAAGTTAGTCTGGGCATTTAGTTTGTATTTTGAGCTGAGAAATATAGGTTTCAGAAAATAACAGATCTACAAATGCATATCAGGGTTCTTGCATGTTTTTCTTTTTTGTCACCACAGATGGTGCAGTTCACCTCATTGGAACTTTAACTTAAATCTCTGAAAGTGATAAAGTCAATATTGAATTCAGACACTCATTTGCGTCACACAAATTAAGACTATTTTTAAAGACATATAAAGTTTCTTCTCAAATAAAAAGTGAAAATGAGAAACTAACAATTGCAAGCAGAAACAGCATTGGGAGCAATTGTCTAACCTATTCCTATGTACCAGAAATGTGTCCTTGCCTTCTGCCTTGTGTCCATAGATCCAAACAGTAAATGGTGATATTTCTTGTTAAATGTTATCTAAATAACACTGACAACAGGACTTGAGATGTTCTGATTGGAAAAAAAGGGTCGATTTTTTACAACCCTCAAAACTAAACTCTTTACAAAGGCAACCTTTGCTGAGGGAAGTCATAGAATTGTCAGAGTTGGAAGGGACCTTAAGGATCTTCCAGTTCCAACCCCCTGCCTGGCAGGGACACCGTCCACTAGACCAGGTTGCCCAGGGCCCCATCAAGCCTTTCCTTGAAAGCTTCCAGGGATGAGGCTCCCACAACTTCTCTGGGCAACCTGTTCCACTGCCTAACCACCCTCATAGTGAAGAACTTCCTCCTAATGTCTAATCTAAATCTACCCTCCTCTAGCTTACACCCATTTCCTCTGGTTCTATCACTATCTGACCTCCTCAAAAGTCCCTCACCAGCTTTCTTGTAGGCCTCCTTCAGATACTGGAAGGTCACAATAAGGTCTCGTCAGAGCCTTCTCCTCTGCAGACTGAACAACCCCAAGTCTCTCAGTCTGTCCTCGTAGGAGAGGTGCTCCAGTCCTCTGATCATTAAGTCTCCAGTGCTAACACAAGATGATATGAGCAGATGTGTAAACCTCCCCCCCCTCCATATTATGTAAATCTACTACATTATTTGGTTACCACCCAGGGGCATAGTTATCTTTACATTTTTCTTGATTTTAATGTGAACTTAATGAATCACTCTTTCTTCACCTCCTCTTCCCATTTCTATTCCAGCACTGATCCCTTAGCTGTATTGCCACGTAACCATTCGTATAGGCATGCTGTGAAGCAGCTTAAGGAGTTACTTCACATGAAAAGAAGGACCATTAAATATCTTTGCATTTGTGTTTTATATTTATATTTTTAGTTCAAACTTCTGAGCATTTCTCAGGTCAGCCCCCCAGCCACTTTTGCCAGAACAACTAAGAGAGTGGTACACTACACGTGACAAAAGGTAAACTATGGATAAAAGCTGGAAAAGCCAATTTTGCCTCTAGGCTGTCTGGAAATGAAAACCCTGGGGTTGGTTTTCATCTCAGACTGGTACAGGGCATTACATTATTTTTTCAGGTTATTTTACCAAAATTTGCATACCCACAGAGCATAAAAACCTTTTGAAAACTTATTAACAGTTCCCAGTCAGTTCTAGCAAAAAATACTGATATGGGGAATGAAAGTCTTTTATTAAACATTAAAATAGAATTATTTCAACTACAAACCTATGCCAAGGTTTAAAATAGAAGCTTGAAACTAAAAGGGAACTATTACACTTTTTGGTAAAATAAAAACTGAATGAAGACAGAATTTCTTGCAGGTAATATGAATAAATTAAACATTTCTGAATATTGTGGGAAATTTTAAAATTAAATTTTAAATTAAATTAAATTAAATTTTAAAGTATTATTCCTACATCTTTTTTCCTTTTCTTGGTGTTATATCTGTTCAAATATAGCCTTCAGCAACATAACAGTGATATCTAAATGTTACCATATGTTTATAAATGTACATATGTAAAACTCTCAACAAAATAAATAGTGGTGTTATATCACTTGGATTGCCCAGCATTCTAAGATGGGGTATTTGAAACCTTTCAAACCACTTCAGAATGCTGTTAAGCACACAAACATTTTTTTGAGTGTCCTGCATTTCAGCCTTTGGATAACAGTTGATTTTTCCCCTCAGATCCTCCAAAAGTCTGTAGTTCACATCTAAAACGATAGAGGTTTGCAGATCAGCACTGATAATATCTTTTCCTTGGCTGTTTGAAAGTTTGTCATTCTGTAGAATGCTATCTTTCCCCATAAGCCAAGCTTAGTCAGACAGCTGCATACACTGTAGTATCTATAGAGACTTTCACATCAATAAGTAAAGCTCCTGCTTTCCATCTGAGAAATAGTCCCACTTTCAAAGCATATCTGTAAATCCCTTACTTTAAATTGCATAGGCTCTGGGGCTGACAAGCATACCCCTCTGTGGATAACATGCAGTATATCAACATGGAACACTCTGAACAGAGAAGTCCTCATTCTGAGAGACCCCACTCATGCTCTGTGCAGCATACAACAGTCATTGGGGTCCAGATGACCTGCATTTCAGTGAATTCTGCCCCACTTTATCACCTGTGTCTGCAAAATCACTTTGTGGACTAAGTCACAAAGACCATCAGGTTGTCCTAACTTATGTGTTTACAATTCTCCCTCACTGAATCAAATTTTGCTGGATATTCAGGGAGCAAAGGAAGAATGAACTGCCAAAAGCCTTGCCCACAATGGAAACTTCATGTATGACACCAGAAACTATGGGTAAGCATATCCAGTAACTGATTTACCAAAGACTACAATACATTGCTTCTCTCCCTTTCTAAGCAAAATGTCAAATTCTACAGTGTAAAACATGGATGTTATTAGAATGGGTAAATAAGGCAGAATGCAGATGTAGTAAGGTGACAGAAGAACTAAAACTAATATTTTAATAACACCTTTATCCACATTTTTTTCATTTTACTTTTCCTTCTTTTTTTCTACTTTCTCTTGTAGCTTTGCTGCTGTTTTTCACAATTTCTTGTTTTGCTTCACATTGTCAAACATCTGAATAGAAGAGGGATGTGGTTTGATGGCCTAATTGGCTTCATTTTAATTCCACTTGATTCCTGGTATTTGTTTATATAGTAGCATTAAATACACTCTCTAATCTTTTGGAGCCTTGTACACGTGTACTTGCCAAGACATTGACCTAGTAGTCCAAATATTGACTGTAGAAATAGTGACATTATATGTTGCATTACCAATTAATGTGTTCTACACCTGCAATTTAGACCTCAGTTACAGGAAGGCAAAATACAAAGCACAACATAACACCTCTCCAAATATATAAACATATTCTCTTTAAAAATATATACCAAAGGTTATTATAAAAAAAAAATCATAGAAGCTACTAAAGAAATAATGTTAAATTTTCAAGGAAAATGATTTATTAATTATTTATGAAAGTCCTGGACAGACTAATTTGCTGAGCTTGACTGCAGTTTAAGGATAATTTCTATTTAAAGGCTATTTGCTCTAAAACTAAAACAGGATCTTTGAGGTCCTGCCCTGTAAGATCCATGAGATCTGCCTTATTATTACTCGATTTCTGCTTCCTGCTAAGGGAGTTTCAGAACTATGGTGATTAGTTTGAACTTGAGAATTCTGGGTTCTAGTTTCAACCATTTTACAGGTTTCATATATCTGCTCCAATTTGTGCACACTTTCATTTTCCTGATCTATCTCTAAAGTTAGAAAATATATTTTCTATGTAGATTCCCATAATGATGGGCATATCCCAAGTTAACATTTTAGGAACTGTCTTCTAGAAGTGCTGCTTCTCTCTGTAATAAAGAAGTTTAGAAAGACTGATTATAAGTCAGACACCTAATCTGAAGACCCAAATTCTGGCCATATGACTACATTCTTCAAAATATATTATTTACTGAAGAAAACTAGATTTTAACTTAAGCAAGGCATCTAATTTTTTTTTAAACTAAAACCAGTTGAGAAGACTACAAATCATAATATCTTTGTGGCCTAGTTTTCAAGTTATAAATGCTTTATCTCCAACTATGTTTATTTTTCTTATTTAGCATTATTATTTATACATACCATATATGTGAGTGTTATTTATATGTGTATTCCTTGTGTTTGTATTATTTATATTATTGGTAATTGTACTAGTTTTTGCTCAACACCATCTGTCTGTCAGTATCCATCTGCTGTCCCTTGTTTTAGGTTTAGATTGCAAGCTTCTGGAGCTTGATTTATCTTTTTTTTTCCCTTGACCCATTACAAGTTACTCTTGAGTACTACAGAGCCTAGGAAGCCTAGTTTTGAAATACAGCCCCACTAAAAAGGTAGTCTACAAAGAAGTAATAAAGCAATAACCAAAGCTATAACAACTGAGGTAATGAGTAAATACAGACAGATGGTAGAGCAAAGGAAGGCAATGAGGTAGAGTAAGCCATCATGATAGCATTGTATAACAACATCACCCTTCTCATTTTCCATGTCTTTTGTAGACATTGTGAAGGGGAAAAAATGACACTACAAGGAAACTCCTCTCAGTGAGGGACATGTGTCAGCACTAGGAAAAAGGTGCTTACTCAAAAATTCAGTGAGTTGGGGAGTGAACATGAAACAAGAGGCAGGAGTAAGAACATCATAGAAAATGGAAAAGGTCATGAAAAGTTTCTAAAATTGAAACAAGTAACTTAATTTGATGCCATAAATGAGCACTAAGAAAATAATACAAAGATGAGCAGGGAGGTGACCACAAGCAATGAGATAGGAAAATTGTATTTGCTGCAAAATTTCAAATGGTTGTGAATAGGGCAAACCAACAGGGGCTGCAGACAGAGGGGTGGAAGATACAGTCATTGACACAGGAGACAGAGGTAACTGGAAATGCTTTGGACATTTAACTGTGTTCAGAACAAATTGCAACCACTGAAATGACAAACAAATGCAAACAATAAACAAGGTAAACTTGAAAATTCACATGATTGGTCACATTCAAGAGTTGTTAATAGAAGACAATAGAGAAAAATATTCTCTAAATGTAGGGTTTTGTTGCAGAAGTACATAGTGAGATACACAGTCCAGGTGCATCCCCAGCAGCCTGGTGACCATGTCTTGATTATAATTCTTTCATGGGCAGACCAGACAAAAGTGTCTGTCTGAATTTCTCACATCATCTTAGCTATCCTAGTACCTTTTGTAATTTGTAACATTTTCCATCACTGTCATGCATTATTTAAATCTGTGAATCATTTTGAGATAAAGACAGAAACTGAGTAAGAGATTGGACAGAGACCTGGTAAAAAATACAGCTTCAGTGTACTTACCTGACATGTCTCTTCTTCCTTTCTACATTTATTTATGATACAGAACATATGAGAATTGTTTCTATAGGTCATAGATCCACTTATTTATGGCTCCATTGGTCACATTCACTTTGCTCCCTCAATAACTGCATCTGCAAAGGACAGGGTTCAGAGTAAGTTTACAATACTTATATGTGAAAATGTTCATTAAACAAAAATGCTTGCCCTCACTGCATTCTAACACCTCATAATCATGAAAAGGGGGTTTTTTTACTGAAATTTACATGGATTCCTAATGAAAAAATGTAGCCAAGTATATTCTAAAAGGATTAGACTGATTTGTTTTGTATCTATAGTGCACAATAAAGTAAGACTCCATACAAGTTTATAAAGCAGAAGATGCAAGGTTAGGAATTGGGTATACTGAATCCATTTTCAGGAGAAGTTGTCTCTGGGCAATACTAGAGAATCATAGAATGGGTGAAGTTATAAGAGATCTCTGGAGGTCACCTATTCAAACCTCCTTGCTCAAGCAACACCACATAGAATAAGCTGTCCAGGAAAATGTCCACATGGTTTTTGAAGATCTTCAAAGATGGAGACTAAAATGGACAACTCCCTGGGCAATCAGTTACAATGCTCAGTCATCCTTACAGTAAAAAAGTGTCTCCTGGTGTTCAAACAGATGCTCCTGTGTTTCAGCTTTTGCATATTGCCTCTGATCCTCTCTCTAGACATGACTGAAAAGAGCCTGGCTCCATTCTCTTTGCACCCTCCCTTCAGGTATTTTTGTATGTTAATAAGATCCACAATGACCCTTTTCTAGGCTAAACAGTCACAGCTCTCTCAGCCTTTCCTCATGTAAGAGATGCCCCTATTCTGCAGCTGTAAACAGTTAGGTAAGGCAGAAACCTTCCTCTTTGTGACAGAAGTCATCAAGTCACCAGCTTACATCCTTCCCCTTTTCCAGAATTTTTACTTCTGGTGTTGGGTGTAGACACTGCCTACTTCTGTTCTACTGAGGGGATGCAAGGCTTTTCAAGCCACTGAGTCTCAGCGAATATCATACTTCCCTTTCATCTTCTCTGATGCTCACTTCTTCCCTTAGGCTCTCCACTTTGCAGCACAGCTCCTCCAACACTACTCACCTCCTACAGGCCAGAGTTGCATCTCTCCTGACCTCAGAGAGAGGCCTCAGGCACTCCCTCCAGCCTAGAACTGGTAGGACTGCATCTGCTGCCGGAGGCTCAGTCTGTGCTAAAGCCTTTCCCCTTGCAGGGACAGCTCCTCCAACATCTACTGAGGAAACTGCCCTGTGGCATGTTACCACCATGTATGAGATGATTACATCAATGCAGTTTTACTTGAGGTTCCTTTTGACATACCCTCTTCTCCCCTTTCTACTCAAACTGCAGTGTCAGTTAGCTGCCTCTGTTAGCTGTGCTCATATTAAACCTATGTTTCAAACCTCACATTAAACTTCTGTATTCCAAATCTGAGAGCATCAAGGGATATATTTGCTCCAAGTATAAATCAGAAGATAATTTTATATTCTTTGAAACATTAAAGAAACCCTTGCTGCTTAGCTTCACACAGGTCTTTTTCTGTTTCTATTCCTAGACCTTGTATAAGGAGAGTCCCTTCTTAATGACTGTACATCTGAAAGTCCACTGAAGAGGTGCTCCATTACTTTGCTGCTCTAGAACATGGGTGAGAGTGATTTTTCACACCTATACATCATTCAGTTAGCAGGGAAATTGAGAATTACTTCATTTTAGTCTTTTTTAAGCCTATTTAAAGAAATGCACAAAGGAAAACTTCAAATAGAAATTTTATTAAGGTGGAATTAAAATAGAGGATACACAAAAAAACCTAGTAAAAGGGATAGTAAAGGATATTAAAGAAGATACTAAGGATTGTAAAAAAAGAAGTGCAAATTAAGGCACAATAAAGTATCTTAAGAAACTGAGTTATGATAAAACCTACAAGAAAACTAAACATCTGGAAAGTTAAACTTGTCACCCAAACTGTTGTCCTTGCTTTTGTAGATTTATGACTCTCTTGTCTTCATTGCTGCCAAACACAATGTAAAGTATGCTCACCAAAAAACACAGACTGTATGAATTACTAGTTCATTTTTATATCAAGGGATGTTTTACTCTCTATGGCTAACAATGTATAAAGTTTCTTAAGAAGAAGTGTGGGGACATCCATGAATACTTCAATGCTACTTAAAAATATAAGACAGCCATTTCCAGATCTTTTTATTCCAATGGAATATTCATGCAGATGATGTCCAGCTTCAGTGTTGAAGGGTGGGCATTGTGACATGTAAAAATTTGGCCTAGGTAATTTGGCTCCCTCTGACTTCCTTCAGCCCTCTGCTTGGAGCATGCTGATGGGGAGAGCCTTCCTTGTGTTACAGAGCTGACAGCTCTCATCATCATCATCATCACCTCCACTGCTGAGGAGACCAGTTCTCTAGATGACTTCCACAGCTGCTGTCAAAAAGGAAGATTAAGGAAAGAGGAAGGCTTTTGGACATGTGGATGTAGAGACAGGCTTCATCCTTCTGAGCAAAGGCATTGTCAGTCTTCCTCACTTTGCTCCCACCAAGAACAGGCTACAGACTCCAAAGGCCAAAATAGAAGAAATATTCTGAAATATTGTGCCATAATTTTTGCACGTTTTTACTTTTTACTTTTGCTTCTATTTTCTTCACATTTTTCCATAAAAACCTACTCCTGACCTCATCTACTTTCCTCTACTGTTTTGATGAGAGTCTGTGCTCCTCTGAGGGGCAAACAGGAGGTTCAGATTTCCCCAGCTGGACAACTGGTTGTGTCTCTATGTCAGTTATGGTTGTGGTTTCCTTCATGTCTTCAACACAGCTGCAATTGGTTCAGCTTCCACTTCTGCTTTTACAAAGTAATCAAACAAACCCTATGATTCACTAGAGAATAAGAGAGGCTACTTTCACGACTGAAAATACATGACATGCAGTCTTATGGTCACTCGTATGTGGGATTTACTGTAGCACAGAACCTCATTGCTGTAGGAGATTAACTTAATTGCTGTCATGAAATGTCTTTATCACACCAGGGGAAATAGTACTAATATAATTGATGGCTTCCTGTTGAATATAGAATAATGGTTTGTTGTAATATATTATCTAAAACTTATCAAACCTGAACAAACTGATCTTGTAATTTTATTTCCTATTGTTTTATTAGTCAGAACAGCATGAAATCTATGGTTTCCCTCAAGTGAAGAAACTGAATGAAGACAGTGTGAAGGTAAAAACTAGAGCTCAGTTGTAGTGCATGGTGAGAGCTGAAACCTAAAACAACAGAGATTAAGAATCACTGGTGTATTACAGGAAGAAATTATGTGATTAGTGGGACAAAACTCTTAATAATCCATTTGATTTGTTCTTTCTTCCATTAACAGGGTATTTTCTGGCTTGTGGATGCATACTAAAAGCACACATGTTAACTTCCATAAAAATAAAGAAGGTACTTGTGTGTGTGTTCATGCATATGTGTGCATGCTTGTTTATATTTCATATATAAGCATAATAATATAGTATACAGTTGCATCTAAATATGTTACATATATTTATAAATTTATATATTTAAACCTATGTTATAAATGTGAGTTGGTTTGTTACATAATGGAAAAAATATGATGTCTTTTGGCTAATTATTTGTTCTAAATGGTGTTTAGTTTGATTTCACTGATGGATCTCAGTATGGCCTTAGTAGACTCTTGACAATGTACTATAATAAGAGAAGGACCCTTCTTGAAATGTTTATGGTCTCAATAGTCAAGGCAGATAAAGAAAAATTGTTTCAAGCTAATAAGAGTTTTTCTAAAGGAAAAAAAAAAGAAATAGCATAAAGTGTGTCCTTATTTACTTTTCACATGGTAACCTCACCTCCCAATCTCCTTTGTCTTGCTGCCTCACCAAGTCTGCTGCAGCAAGACTTGATTTATGACAAGTTCTCTCCTGTTTTATTACCAGCCATGAAGAAACACTGCCTATTTGAACACAGGGTGCTCTAAAAAAAGTCAAAAATAACCAACTTACTGTATTTGCCCTCCACTAAGTTCCCTGCTCTCTCTGCCTCCCAACTGTGGGACAATTTCTCTTGTGCCCCAATGGGACTCTTCTATACAACTGCAGTTGTTTATACCTGTGTGCTTGATCACACAGTATTATTATTCTGCACAAATGGTAAGCCTACAAACCATATAATCCCAGTATATTTTGCTATAAAATAGATTTATTAAATACAAACTATCCTCTTTTCATTACTAGACATTTAGCCTGTGAAGCAGTCCTTGAAAAGGAAGAGAAAACATATGACAACTGGTAATTTGCAAAAGCTGGCTCTGCTTCAGTGAACAATAGCATTACCAGAGACGGTCTCAAAGTCCAATAGTGAGCTCATAGGTCAGATAATACCAGACCTCCTTCAAATAAGAGAATGGCTTCTCTCAGGCACTTTGTGTTTCTGTAAAATTCCGTGTGTCATCTTGCTCAAATAACTAGAGAGAAGGCAGGAAATCCAGAGAATGAGAAACCTGCAGAAAAATACAATAGGAGGAAAAGAAATCATTTAAATCTCTCTGGACCTAACTAATTATGAAGAGAAAAAGACTGATGTCTCCAGTTTAAGTAAATCATTAGTAATTTTCTGCACTAAGAGAAATAGCTGAGTTCACAGAGACGTGATAAAGATTTAAGATCATAAGTCCCTAAGTGCAATGTAAGATATAGTGGGAAATACACTTAAAAGGCAAATGCAGTCACTCCCTATTGCACTTAACAGATAATAAATGGGATTCCTCTGAGTTAACCTTTCACCTGTAGATTTCAGGGAAATGGCAAGGATTTTTTTCAGAAGACTTGGGTGGGGAGGGATAACAAGTGAAAGAACGATGGTTTAAATTCTCTGCAAGGTAGGATATAGATATAATAAAATGCTGTAGAAGGTTCTAACTTCACCAGCCAGATATTTTGTCTATGTAACACAAAGGGTCCTTTAAGTCAAAACTAGGATGAAGGAGGCAGAGTTTACATGTGGTTTTTGTAATGAAAATGCACCTGATATTCCTTCTTAATTGCAGATTCCTTTATTAATACAGTAAGTACACTTAGAAGAGTGATAATAAAAAATGCAGTGTCACTGTTAATAAATTAATCAGAGAGAAAATGTAAACAGCACTAAATAGAATTACATGTCCCCCTGCAAAGACTCGTATGTTGAAGCCTACCTAGTTTCTGTCACACTTGAAACATTTCCTGTAAATATCTGAAAGTACTTCTGAAAACTGCTTCTTCTAAAAATAAAATATTTCCTGAAAATTAATTTAAAATACTATCTTTCTTTGTGTTACTTACAATAAATTTGGGGATAGTATCTTGCCATTTTTTTTTATTTAGTCAAGACGGAGAAGAAGAATTCATGTTTAATGGACTTTGTCATCAGAGCCCAAACTGAAGGTTTTCATGTCAAAATATTGTAGCAATATGCAGATGAAATTTAATCATTGAGGAAAAAAACCCCAATCATATAGATTGTATTTTAATTTCCTAAACAGCTCTTGGACATCTTTGAAGGAAAAAAGAAATAGTAAAATTTAGCATATCTGTTAGAATTTTTTGCATAGTTATGTTCCTCAGCAGGCCGATAAACATCCCATCTCTCTAGTATGGAACATACAACAAGTATTTCCATCTCCAGATGGAAAGGACAGGATCTCAACAGCTCATATTTCCAGCCTGTTGCCTTATAATCTTGTAGGTCCTGATTCAGGCATGCACGTAAATTCATCCTTAAGCATCTGCCTTCCTCTCATTAAGCACATGTTGAAGTCATTTCTTGAAAAGAGATGCTTTCCGGAAAAGAGATCTTGAGTGATGCTATTCTTTGCTTCTGACACTGAGTTTAGTCAATAAGTCTTGCAAGCTGCAATTTAGAAAAAAGTTTCTTACTTTCAAATTAGCTTACTACATCTGGTGAATTTTCAGGCTTTCTTTTAAAGAATGAAAGGGATTCATGACACTTGCAGTTGTGTCCCATGTTTCCTTCTCCATTTTCTTTCTTCTCTACTATTCTAAGGCTTCCTCTACTGATCTCACACAGAGTTTGAAAGTTATTGATTCCATCAGATTTTAAAAACACAAAGATGATTTTAATGATAACAGAGAATTTTCCTCCTCATGTTCTACATTCACAGAATTTCTGTTGCTTTTTATTGCAGTTGTTGGAGTCATAACACCAACTTTTTTGGTGTAACCTTCACAAGAAGGAAAAGAGGTAGTATTATGGTAAACAACAGACCATTCACAGCTGTTAAAGGATTTAATAAAGTAGGAGTGCACAGGCAACACTAAGAATAAAGACCTGTTCCTGTCTACATCTAAACCAATGGCAGAACTGCAGCTTACAAGACCTCAATGACTAAATTCACTACTAGGTGCCCAGCTGCCTGAAATGCCTAAAGGGATCTTTGGTATTGAGAATCACCTGAGTTAAAAGTGACAAAATTTTGGCAAATTTTACATAGCATATAATTTGAGAAGCATTAAGACGAATAAGAAAGACTACAGGTATGATAGCTAAGGTAAGTTGGACCTAGAAGGCCATTTTTCTTAGAAGAAGAAGGTTGTTATTTCATTTTCCATTGTAGGAGAAGATCAGGTTCAAGATCACCTGGGGTATCTGAATACACATAAGTCCATGGAACCTGATGAGGTGCACTCCAAGGACCTTAGGAAATTGGCTGATGTAGCTGCAAAGCCATTCTCCATCATATTTGAAAAGTTGTAGCTGACAAGCAAAGTCCAAAGTGACAGGATAAAGGGAAGCATCACACCTAAAAGTTAAAAAAAGGATCCTGGGATCCAATCTTACCAATCTGTCATCCTCACCTCTGTGACCAATGACATGATCAGTGCTATTGAGTGCATTCTAAGCAAGATCTCAGATGACACCAAGCTGAGTGACACAGCTGATTTCCTTGAGGAAATGGATGCTATCCAGAGGGACCTTGACAGGTTTGAGGAGTGAACCCATGTTGAACCTCATGAAGTTCAACAAAACCATGTGCAAGGGTCTTGTGCACCTGGGTCGGGACTGTGGCCAGTACCAGTACAGGCTGAGAAGTGAATGGATTAAGATGTGAGCATGCAATGTGCACAGAAAGCCAACTGTGTTGTGGACTCTATAAAAGAACCACGGCCAACAGGACAGTGGAGGTGATTCTCCTCCCTCTGCTCTCATGAGATTCCATCTGAAGTACTAGACCCCGTTCTGGGGTTCCCAACTGAAGATATGGATCTGTTAAAGGGGGTCCAGAGGAAGCTCATGAAAATGGTCAGAAGCCTGGTACACCTGGCCTATAAAGAAGGCCTGAGAGAGTTGGGGTTAGTCTCCTGGGGAAAAGAAAGGAGACTGTACTGTAGCCTTTCAATATACAAGAAAGATGAAGACTTTTTACAAAGGCCTGTAGTGACAAGACAACGGGCAGGAGTCTCAAGATGAGAGAGGGTATGCTTAGATTGAACATAAGGACTATTTTTGTTTTTATGGAACAAGTTGCCCAGAGAGGTGGTAGATGCCTCATCATCAGAAACATTCAAGGTCAGGTTGGACAAGGCTTTGACCAACCTGATCTAGTGAAAAATATCCCTGTTCATGTTAGGTGAGTTGGACAAGGTGATCTTTAAAGGTCTCTTCCAACTCAAACTTTTCTATGTTTTTATCATTCTACTAAAAGAAAAAAAAAAAACAAACCTAAGACATCAACCTCTTGCCAGTTCCATACTTTCTAATATTGAATGTGAGTCTAAAGCACAGGTATGATACCATGAATAAACCTCTTAATCTCTATTGATACAGAGCAACTTGAATCTTGGCAGCACTTGGCTTTCAGAAACATTGCATGCATCAGTGCCACCCTTCAAAGTACTAATTCCTCTTCTTCCCTACTCTTGAAGGCATATGGTGCAGTGAAAATACCATCATTTACTAAAAAGCAGTTCACCTGTATGAAACCATACTACATTAAAATAAAATTAATCCAAGCCCTATAACTCTGTAAAACAGGTAAAACATCTGGATGATTTACTACAATGGTGGGGTTAGGATATGAAGCTAGTTTCAGGATAGTCAGGATGTGCCTGATTAAATGGTAAAGGACACACACAAATGAAGCTCTAATCCTTATTTCACAAATCACACTTCAACACTCTTATTTATTTACTTGCATTATCAATAATCTGGCTTAGTATTTTATCACTCTACTGCATTCCCTTTCAAGTTGATTACTTTGACTTACAATCTCATCAGGCAATAGGATGCCTGATAGTGCACATATGCTTTACCAACAGAGAGCAAAGATGATGTCACTCTAAACCCAAGCTCTCCTCTGTATAATCTCTGCAGCTGGCAGTCCCAGACCACTCAGGTGAGCTACTGATCTGTATGGAGCTTTCCCTCTGATTGAAACATGCCTCAAAATATTTGAAGTTCTCTGATTTTCTTCAAATTTTAGCTTGAGGTTTGGCTATTATCCAGCATGACTGCCTGAAATACAATGTATGAAGATCAAATGATCACATTAAGATTAGATTTGTGAGTTTCTTCAAACAGTACTGATCCTGTGCTACTGTTGATATATTTGCTATTTCTGAAGAGGTTTGATCCTGAACGGTTCTGTTCCTTGCACAGGTTACAAGTGAAACATATGTATACCAATCTTCAGAATGTTACTTTCTTCAAAACAGGGACTTGCAAAGCTGAATTTTCTTTTTTATTCCTTTAGTAAAATGGAGGCACAAGTTTATTATGGGAGTCACTCAGGAAATGTGAGCAACAAGAACTTCATTTTGAAAAAATACAGAGCATTACCATTTACTTAGAAGGTATTTGTTCTTTATATCTTCCTTATTGCACCTATGAAACACTGTTGGGGTTTACACAGCTTGAAAGAAATGCAGTTACATATACTGAGGAAATAATAGATCACTGATTGTATATTAGTTTTCTTTTCAAAAATATTTATGAATATTTAATAAACACTTAACGGAGGATGTGTATATGTGCACATAATAAAATTTATCTTCTGCCATTAACAGTGAAAGACAGGACTGTTCATGTTCACATAGAAATACATATGCACTGCAGAAATAAATATTTAACTGAACTGAATAAATTAATTTCTTGTGTATCTTTACTACCTCATCTGTTCTGCTCCTGATGTCCTGTCAAACCCAAGTTTTATTTCAGCGTTCTTAATCCTTAAATTGCTTAAAACAGATTCTGTTGTTGTTGTTGTTGTTGTTGTTAAATCAAATTACCATGAAAATTTTTCCTCCTTCTCCTTACAGATTTGACATTTCTTCTCTGAAGCATTTGGGCTAGAGGCCAAAGTTATAGAAGAATCAGTCCTGGATCAGTAACAATTTTTTATACACAAACACACTGTGATTTTAAAGTCTATTATCACATTTTTATATAGAGCTAGTAATAGGAGCTCCTTTTCTTGGAAAAAAGAAATTGTCATTTTCCCATTGGGGTGCCCAGCTCCTCTTTCAGATTCTGAGAAGACATAGAAAAGCAGATGTTTAAAGATATTATGTCTCTTTTATGAACAAAAATTGGCTTCAAAACTTGAAAATTTTTTAAAATGACTTTCATCATAGTTTACTCCCCAGAACATGGACATTTATCTTCAACACATAAATATTTTTATTCAAAACCCCATAATATTCATGGTCTGCAGCCTCTGCATCTTTGTAGACTAAAATATCTGTTTAGATTCATTTATACAGTTTCCCCTTTTGATGGGATAAGTGGAGATTTAAGGACAGGCACTACTGCAATACAATCTGACTAGATATTTTTACCTACAAAGTAGAAAAACAGAATGATGCTTCTGAAATACAGCTTCCATGAGGCACCAGTAAGAAATGTCATCCAAAAAAAAAAAAACCCACCCTATTTTTTGTCAGAATATTTTGACTTTAGATGACAGTTGGGATAGAAAACTTCATATTTTTTTTTCAGAAAATGTTTTTTGGGGTTTTTTTTAATAACTTTCAGTTAGCAGGTAATTCAATATTCCAGTAGGGACCTTGGTGGAAATTTAGAAAGCATTTTAAGTAGCCCTCACCATTATTCAGTTATTGTTATTATTACTAGGGATTTCAGTTGTGACCATGCACCTGGGAAATGGGACAGAACTTCAGTCTCTCAATGCCTGACAAAGGACAGTTACAGTTTTCCAGAACAGATTATGGTGTGCTATGGATTAATGCCATTTATATTTTCATTTTGTTTTGCTATGAAAAAATGGGTTTATATGAAAAACATATGTATGCTTATGTTGCCATAAAACATAGGATTTGCAGTATAGCTGACTTAATGTTGATACAGAAAATAGACACTTTGCTTTTCCTTACTTTCTCAGCCAAGCTATACTACTTTACATTACATTAACATAGCTTTTCATGTTTAATAACCTTGCAGGGGAGGCTGAATGAAAAGAAGGAAAAATTGCCCAAGCTTAATAATATTAGCATTTAACTTGTCCCACTAGGCTTTAAAATTTGCACCTCATTAAAGCAAAGATTGTGCTTGAAGGACAGATTGCAAGGAGGTAGGTATACAGGAAGCAAGGAACACACCTTATTGAGGTAAATGGGGTGAGACAGCTGTATTTTGCTTTTTACAGTCTGATTCTTGAAAAAAAATTATTTAGTTTGTTTGTATCTGCAAAGCAAGAATAAACTTTGAAATGGAGCCTAAAACCTCATTAAAAGACAACAGGATTTAAGTTCCTTGTTTAAGCGTTAGTGGTTTTGAGTGATGTTTTCCAGCAAGGTTGAATTAATAGGACATCACTATTTTTATTAATGGTTTGAGAGTTCTATCTTAGTTTAGAGATTAATAAAATAGAGTATAGTTGATATTTAACTGAAGTGACCTGAATTCTCCTTGATAAATAATCCAATGCTTTTATGGTGACTGTCTCTAAAAAAAACCTCACAGTAATATTTAATATTTTCACATCTCCTTCACAGATAACTGTAGGTAATCAGCACCTGAAAGCCTGATCATTTCAAACAAAAGATCTAAATACAGAGTTTTGAATATAAAGCAAGCATAGAGAAATAGGTTTGGTGGCTTATTTTTTTTTTGGGGGGGGGGAGGTTCGGATATGTACCTGATTTACTTGCCTAGGCATACATATCTGAAGTGCCTTACAGTATCTGAGACACTCATGAGACAATCAGCCAGAGAATCAGGCCTTGTCCTCATGAAGGTGCAAAAAATACCAATTTGCATTGGCAAAAAATACCAATTGTGTGTAACCAACTAAAATAAATCCTTAATGTCTTAATCACAGAATCACAAAACCATTAAGGTTGGAAGAGACCTCTAAGATCATCAAGTCCAACCATCAACCTATCACCACCATGCCACTAAACCACGTCCCCAAGCACCACATCTGTATGTTTTTTCAACACTTCCAGTAAAGTTAGCTATTTTTTTAATAATATCTATTACTAACTTGCCACCCCAAAAAGGACTGATGTTTGTGCCTGAGGCAGGTGTGGACTGACTGTCAGATGAGCAGTGCTCATATAACACAAAGTCTCAAGAACGTATGGACTTGGTGTATATCCCTGTGTCTGTATAGGACTGTCTGCCTCTTTCTCCATTCATTTAGTAAATATGGACTCCACTCAAGTGATTTGGATGTCTAATACATTGTCCCTTTTTTAACTTATGCATCAGTTCATTCTCTAAAACAGCCTGAGCTTTTGACTCCTTGCTAACCATACTATTAATTTATCTATCTGCTGCATCCTTGTTACAGGAAGGGACTAGGCAAAGGGAGAACCAGCTGGCATATTGTCTTCCTATTACAGATAGAGTGCAGATAAATACTTAGCAGTTAATACTACTTCTAACCCTGAGACATGGTTCAAGGCCAAGTTTTCACACACTAATTGTGCTGCTTCAGAAGAGCTTACCTCCTGGAAGCCACTTTCTGTTTGCTGGAGAGGCTAAATAAACACAGTCTGTATGATTTGGCTCCCCAGGCTAAATTATCTTTTTTGGATGCTTTGAGTACTTGACCAATCCAGCTTTTTAAAAATTAAATAAATATGACACAATGGACTGTGTTCAGGTAGAGAAAAGGGTCCACTTCATAATTAAATTCTTGGAAAACCATAGTTGAAAGAAGGCTTGCTCCTGTTGATTTTTTTGTTTTGTGATGGGTATTTGAGAAAAAGAGCTGGTTGCAAACTCCCCTCGCAACAATACTACAGGAAGGGGATGGATGGAGGTGGAAAACAGTAACAAAACTCTGGGATTTGCTTTTGATAAAAAAGATACAAGAAGAAGGAATGGATTTAATTTCTTCTCACTAATGGATTGGGCATTTTTTTCAGGTTTTTTTCTGAATTCACAGTGA